>APFE030844373.1:338304-358847 GCA_000404065.3 Pinus taeda
ACAATTGGTATCAGAGCAGGTCCTTTGGTAGAAGCTTGATCGCTTGAAGGAGATCCGTAGAACAATGGGAAAGAAGCTTAAGAAGAAAGCGCCTAAGAAGAAGAAGACATCTCACAGGAACTATGACAGTGGGAGAATCGATTGGGGAATATGTGGAAGAAACACTTCAAATTCAGAGTCACTTCAGAATGAAGATGAACAAGCAAAAGAACTATCAGGTATGAACCTGTTATCCTCTGGTGATACATTTCTCTATCCATTTGAAGATGATGAAAGTGATAGCGAAACAACTGAATTTGCTCTTATGGGTGAGGAAGAAAGATATCAAATAGAGGCAGAATTTAAAAGGCTTACAGACAAAATTAGAGATCAACAAGATCTATTGGACAAAAGGGAATGTGCGTTCAAAGAAGAAGCAACCAAACTAAAAGCTCAACTAGAGGAAGGAAACAAGATAAAGAAGTTATTCAAGGACAAGGAAGATCAATGTCAAAAGTTGCAGGATGAAGTAACATCATTAAGAAATGAAGTAAATGAAAGAAGCACAACAATCAAGAAACTCAAAGAAAGATCCAGTTACTATGAAAGGCTTAAAGCTACAATCCCCTCACTAAAGGAAGAGCTTGAAGAATCAAATAAGCAGAATAAAGAACTACTCCAAGCTCTTGAAAAGCAAGAAAACGAAGTTCTTGAAATAAGACATCAGTTGGAAGAAGGAAGAAAAGTTGAAGAAAACATGAAGAAGCAATATCGTGAAAAGGAGGAGCAACATCAGGTTGAGGTAAATATTCTAAAAGATAACTTAGAAGAAAAGGATAGGCTCTTACGATTTCAAGATAGTACTAAGATCTTGGATGATATTCTTAGTAGTCAAAGGTCTCCTGCTATCAAAACTGGTCTTGGTTTTCATGAATCTATTGAAGGTGAATCTACTTCACAAAATAAGACAAGGAACTCTAATGCACAATATGAAACACTCAACAAGGAGATGAGAGGTCAATCCCATCAACAACCAAGGAAATAAATTCTTCAAAGAAAATCTTTTACTCCTCCGATGAAAAATGTTGAATGTTATGTATGTCATAATCTTGGACATGTTGCAGCCAGATGCAGAAGTAGAATGGTTCAAGACCATCACACAGAAAGATCATCACGTTCCAGGTACTTTAAGGGATATTGTTTTTCTTGCAATATGTTTGGTCACAAAGCTGTTGATTGCTACAGAAGGAATAAGAAAAATGTAAGATGTTATGCATGTAACAAGTTGGGACATATAGCAAAGGAATGCAGGAACAAAGTGTAGGCACCATACCAAAAGGAGAAAACATCATCACACTTGAAGATATGGAAGAAGAAGGAAGCACAATTTGAAAGATGTGGCACAGCACAATGTACAGACATAACAGACTCAGAGGAAGCTGAAAGTGTAAACCTTAAGTGTTCTTAATCTCATATGCAAGTTTCATAAAGAGAAGTCGCGTATATATGCAAGTTAGACTCTGCACAGTCGCGTATATGTCAGTTTGAAAAAGCAATGGGACAGGCTCAGGAAAAGGGTCTAATATGATTCAATTCATTATTTGCTCTATTTGATAATGGTTACAATCTGCTGATGATGTGGGGAAATGTCTTGATACTTGTAAGATGTTTAGAAGTGTTTTGATCCTAACTTGATGATGATGATGCCTTGATACTTCTCGCTGATATATGCATGATCAGATCTGACTGTAAACAAGATGGCACAAGTTCAGGGGGAGCATATGCTATTAATAATGCATTATTGGCATTATGGTTAGTAGTCCTTGGTGATGATGCTTATATGGCTAAATGATACATCTTGCTATGATATGGATATGAGTTGTCCATGACAAAATCTCATATGAGTCTTGGGGTTACATAGTTGGTGTTCAGACCAGATTTGTGGTTGATTCTCTGATGATGCATATATGGTGCTTACATGGTGATCTTCATAAGGATAAGGAGAAGTACAAAGCTTGAATACACAATTTCATTACTTGATGATGAGTCACTCATACGCTGCTGTCGACATATAATACAGTTATGATGCAAGATTCCTATAGTCCTTGGATGAGGATTGTTGCTGTTGATGATATCAAGAAGTCTTGACAAAAGATCTTGAGCTCAAGATACATAGTGCTATATACAGTATGTTGGATACATGGATGATTACTCAAAGTTGCATTGTTGGAGACATGATGATGATGAGTTCTTACCTATATGATGATAGGTTGATACTTACATAGGTTGGTTGATGCAGATGTTCCCAAGTGATGATACTTGGATGATATATAAGATCATGCAGATCTTGATGTTGATGAGATGGCTATGTTGTTTTTCACATATGATATAATGCGAATGATTATGTATGTCATATGCAGAATTCTGTTCAAAAGGATGAGTTGATATCTATATGCAGACATACCTTGTTATAGGTTGATGACTTATACACTAATGGACATATACAGGTTGCTGGTCTAGACGTTGTTGACAAATGCTTATGGAGCAGATCATACATTGTGTATGATAGTTGTTGATGACTATCATGGTCTTATTTAGATATTTGGTCTCTGTTATAAATGTTATGTAAAGGTCATATCAAGACTCTTGATAGTTTGTCTCTATCTATTGTAGTCATTTGATGAATCCCTTTTGGTCATATGTTGTAATTTGTACCCCCACTATGAATGGGAAGGATGATGTAATATTTCAGTCATGTATAAACAATTGGTATCTGGTGTATCCCCACTTGGTTGGGTGGATGAGTCAATAATGATATATCCCCACTTGGTTGGGAGATGGATGTATGTATGAGTCTTTGCTCATAGGAAGGTCATTTATGATAGAGTCATGTTCTTCTTGTAGAACATCTTTTTGCAGACCTTGCTTACAGTCAAGGGGAGCATGAACATCACACTTCAGCAGAGCAAAGATTTCAACATGTACTCAGAGGGAGCATGGACAGATTGGTACAACTTGGCATATACAAAGGGGGAGCTCAATCAGAAATTTCAGCAGGTACTTAGGGGGAGTATGGACAGCGGAATGTAAATCAAGGAAGAGAATATCTTGGTCCGCCCTTTGCCCTTGATGTCAAAGGGGGAGAGTGACTTGGTATGGTTGTTGCCATCAAGTCCAAAGGGGGAGATTGTTGGCATTATGATGCATGTGTTGTACTTGATGGCAACCCACTTGTAGAAGAACAACTCACTTATATATAACTAGATGAATCTACAGAAGAGATATCAGATGTGACAGAATACATGGGATGCAAGACAGCTCAAAGGAATCAATTTAGATGCAATGAACAATGACAACTAATTAAGATGATAGTTCTCAGTATGGCAAGTTAGCTTTGCCATCAAGTCCAAAGGGGGAGATTGTTGGAATTATGATACAAGTGTTGTCCTTGATGGCAACTCACACAAATGACAGATCATAGTGCAGCAGGTCAGTAGCAAAGAATTGATGATTAGACTACAAAGAATGAAGAAAGAAAAGTACATACGTAGGTTCACTATATACCAAGTCACATATGTACGCAGGTTCACTATATACCAGTGTTCCACGGGGACTCGCCCCCCCCCCTAGGGGTCTAGTTTCCTCGCTCCCTCGTGCTCCAGGGACTTGGGGACGAGTAGGGGACGTTTCCCCACGCTCCCAAAATGCAGGAAACTCAAGGGGACGTGCCAGGGAAACGTTTCCCCTCCCTGAGGAGTCGTTTCCGAAAAAGGGGACGTGGGGGGACGTGAGGGAGCGTGGGGGGACGAGGGGGGGCGAGAAGGGTCGAGGGGGGCGAGAGGGGGCGTGGGGGGACGTTACCTCGGTATTAACGGTTTTAATTAACTAAAATCACGATTTAATGCTTAATTAACATTTTATAACTTAATTTCATTAATGTTTAGGGTTTAATGCTTTGGGAAATGGCGGGAAATAGTTGGTTTATTGTTATAAAACAGCGCCCAACGTGAACCATGAACACACAACCTGAGCGTGTTTGCAACTTTGCTGAAGCCTGAGGCCCTGAGCGTGTTTTGCTAAGCGTGTTTGCTGCCTGAGCGTGTTTGCTGAAGTCGCGTGTTTGCTGAGTGCTCCAGCCTCCCATCGTTCGAGCACTGCGTGTTGATACAGCCGCGCGGAGTCCGGACTACAGTCTGCTACAGCTTGGCACTTGCAACTCGAGAGTCGATACAGGTTAGTATTTCACTGAAAGTCGCCTCGACCTATCAAATTTGAGTTATAAACGCTGCAAGTTTGTAAATTGTATTATTTTTTTTACCCAAAAGCGAGTTCTGTGACCTGTCCAACATAGCGCAACAATTCGTCGATTCGATAGACCTGAATAAGTTTTTTGTTTCTTTATAACTGGAATAGATTGCTATAACTATTATAGAAAGGCGTGAATGATTTGCGATTCAATCCCAGGTTGTGTGACAGATTCCATTTAGCTGTCTATTCTTCCGAGGAGATTATTTCCATGAACATTTATGGATAAAGACAGTTTGGTGCACAGAGACCTGTCCGCTTCCATTGTTCAACTCCATCCCTTATAAGTAGTCTTATTCAATACGTTCGTTTTTGGAGGATGGCGATTGCTAGGCGCCACTGTCAAACCGTGAGCACTAGTGGAGAATAGGTTCCATTTTCAGTGGTTCACCATAGGAAAAAAAATTAAAATGTAGTTCGCTGTAAAAAGATTTAATGCACTAAACATTGAATTGTAAACACCTGGCAGAGTATGGTATTAGCTTGTCAATGCAGTGGTATTAGCTTTTCAAAATGCAGTGAAATTTTGAACTTAATAATGAGTATTGCCAACGTTTAGTTTACATAAAATTACTTACCTCAAGATTCAGGACAGAATTGTAGGATACTAGTGTTATCAGAACTGGTACCAAATCCAAATTTAACATTGAATAGAGAATCGAGATTAGTTGAATTTTATTTTTTGATATTAGGAATTTCATTTTTATATAGTTTTTAGTAAAAAGTTTTTACTAAAACCCTGGGGCTGAGGCCTAGTCCATTAGGGCCTCATCTGCTCAACAAATAAACACAATCAGCAGAATACAAAACTCACCTGGGCTTAATCCTTTTAGCCCATGGTACATTGGTACTCTTGCTGTCCTTAGTGTACTGTGTAACCCTCTTTTCTTTGCAGCTACAGACTTCTTTTGTCCACAGATTTCAGCCAATCTTGGCTGTCCACTTGTCAGTCCTAGGCATGATCTCCACAACAAACTACTTCACTTGGGCTGATCACTTGGGCTGATCCTTTAGCTCTCGCATACCTTGCTGTAGCCTCTGCCCAACCCTATTTAGCTCTCACATTTTGTTTTGTTGTTGTTAAAAAAATGTTATTTTTACCTCTTAGAGAAACTGTGGAACCCTTGAATATTTGCTGTTCAATATTCGATGTTCATAGTAGGAAGTGGAACATCAATATGGTTTAACTTTAAACTTTAATCATAATGTATGATTATAAATTAGAATTTTAAAATTTAGATAATGTCAAATGATATTCATATCAATGATCATGCTTTGCAGCTTTTCAATTCAAACCAAATTGTCATAGTGGACTCAATTAATAAATAATATTTTATATTTATAAATTTAAAATTTTTAATACCCTGACGCTCCCCCACGTTTCCTAAAAAATGGTAGGGAGCTTTTGCATAGGCCGCTCCCGCGCCCCCTCGCTCCCTCGCCCCCTCGTCCCGGAACCTTGGTGGAACATTGCTATATACCAAGTCGTGCACACACGCAAATTCACTATATACTAAGTTGCATATATACGCAGGTTCGCTATATACCAAGTAGTGTATACACGCGGGATAACTATATACAAAGGCGCGTATATCGTACACACACACTTTCACGCAAGGAAAGGCGTGTACATGTTGGAAAACTAAGTTTTGGGTCCATGGTATTTGGTCCATGGTATTTTGGTATTTGGTCCATGGTATTTCATCCGAGGTATTGACCCCAGGTATTGGGTCCAAGGTATTGGTTCTACATGGTTTTGGAACATGGTGTTGAGTAAGGCCTAAGACTATAAAAGGAGAAGAAGATCATTAGGCAAAAGCACCAAGTAAGTCTCGAATATCTGATGAAGTATGAGATCCAGTATGCAGGTTATGGGTTCATGATGCCTTGCTTGATCTGAGCTAAGGAGGAATCTCAACGGTTGATGGAGAACAAGATCTAAGGATAGATCGGGATCTAATGGCTTGGAATGAATCATCTCTATACGGTTTGATCATGTTTATTCTAGATCTGTATACTGATGCATGTAATGTTCTGTAAATATTATGATATGGGTATAACTCAAGTTTGGAATAGTTGCAAATCATGAATGAATATTTACACATGTATACGCTGGTTGACTATGAAAAAAGCGTGTACATACGCAAGTTAGATACATCAAAGTAGCATATACCATATGAGCTATGATGTTTGAAGTTACAGGTGGTTTTGGTTGTTGATGAGTCTCTGATGACTATTTACTGGCGTCAGTATTCTGCATATTCAATTTGGTTGATTGTGTTTAGCTTCAGTGTTGATGGATGAGATCTAATAATGGATTAGGATCATAATGACTTATCTTTATGTGATCTGATGGACTAGATCTGGTTGTTAACACACATATTATCCTTGTATATGTAATGATCTGGGTATGTCTAAAGTCAGGAAGTGCAGCGAAGTTACAAGTAATTAATGACATATACGCTAGTTCGCTTTGGTGAAGTTGCGTATACACGCTAGTTTGGCTCTTCCAAGTGGCATATGCACTCCGATGCATGATTTTGATGATACAGTTGGATCTGGACATTGTTGCAGAGTTTTGTGTTCTGCTCTGTGTTCTGGCGACTGCGTTTTTGTTGACAGGGTTCAGTGATTTAGTATTGGGTGATTCAGAGATCGATGATGCAAGTGGTGATTGTTTTTGTGCTTCAATGATATTGATGGATCCAGTCTGAAAATTTATGAAACGTGGTCCCTAGAAGAAAGAAAAGTTTGTAGCCTTCTGTAGGTCGGTACCTACGAACTAGTACATCAGCTAGTACAAGAGCTAAGGGGGTTGTAGCTCCCTTCCAGGAGAAGCTGGAGAATGAGAGAAGGTTGTAGCCTTCTGCAGGTAGAAGTCTACGTACTGGTATAACACTGCTTTAGTACACAAATATTGTAAAAAGAAGTTTCCTATTAAAAGAAGATAGAGATGAATTGCAGCAGATGGTTTCACCCACATTGGGTTTCCACCTTACATCATGGTGTTCATGTGTGCTTCTTGTGTGTGATGATCTGTTTTGTTTTACTGCACCTATTTACTGATCATATGGTAATGAAGTTCTAATGCACTAATTAAAGATCAACATTTAATTGATTAACTGAATCATAAGGTTACTAGATATACACTAGTTTCATTAGACGCAGTTACGTGTACATGCGGGTTCAATTATCTAAAGTAGCGTATATGAATCTGAATATGGAAATGAAAAAGTTCTATTGATTTGATAATACTAATTCCACCCCCCCCCCTCTTAGTATTATTTCCAACAAGAAGGACATCCTTGCCTTCCAAATGACGTAGTTGGAAGCTCCATCCAACCTGTCCTGAACACAAAGCCCAACAGTGGCCATCTCAATGAACTGTTGAAAACTTCCTCTTTCCTTCTACTCAGTGGTTGCTTTGCTACTCACACTCCATTCTGGAGTGAGAAGATCTGCTCACAACTATTGTCAATCTACAAGGAAAATCGAACTTCTTGAGACTAGAAGTTCCTTGAGGAAAATTTTCCCTTTGTGTGTGCTCTTCTCTCTTCCACCCCGACGTTGGTTCTACTTTAGCGTTTTGCTACAAAACCCCTGCGTCCAGCTAGAGATATGCCTAATGAAAGCACTGAGTTGCTCCCTCTGGTCTAGAATCACTCAATCTAGAAGGATCGATTTTTTCTGCCCCACTTAGAAAAAGCGAACCTCCTCAAGCAACTCAACCTCTTGGCAAAAACATTGTGCCGCCCTTGGGAATTTCGGCCTTCTGTCCTTGCTGAGCAACGAAATTCCTTTCCTTCGTTTCTGAGCTCTCCAACTAATCAATTGAGCTTTGATACCATGTGAAAATTCATACTCTAGAATCCTATTACAACAACTAGTATTATTTCTCCTAATTGTTAATTCATTTATCTATTACGGAAAATATTGAAATAAACAGACTACAACCTTCACAAATAATTTTTTTGCAGAAAATAAAGTGTTGGAAGCTAAGAAATGCTAGCACACATATAAAATTAACACAATTATTTTTGGACAAAAGTCCTCAGAAAAACCCAATGTGGGAAATCGTTGCAGCAACTGAGGGTTTTATTATTATACAACAATGAGAAATTTTGAGTACAACTAGACGCTGATATCTGGCAATCCTATAGAGAAAAATACTGGCAAAAAATCTAGTGAGGAATTTCTTCACTCCACAGGGAAACTCCCGGACAACTTGCCTTCAGAAACTTGACCCTCTGACCCTCTATGTCAGCCTCTGCACTGCCCTGCACAGTTTGCTTGATATCAAGCATCTATCTAGTCTCTAATGAAGTCATTATGCCCTCTGCTAGCTGGAAAAATGCTTCTCCGGCACTCTGGGACTCCTTCCCAGCCTTTGGAACTGAAGAAGTCTTTCCCTCTTAGCAAATCGACTTGCCTCTAGAAGCTACTGTGCATCCCCTGCATTAGATTCTCTGTGGCTCTTCTATCTCTCTACAAATGCACTCATTGGATCTGGAATACTTCCTCCATCCTCACTTATCTCTGCCCCTCTCGCACTGCTTCGATCTCTAGCTCTCTCCGACCACTGACTGCTACTACTCTGGAAATCGATCTGCCAAGAAATCGAACTGCTCCAGTGTATTCTACATCACCACATCAACCTCCTCTTATAATCCTCTGTTGGAGCATCAACGACCAAGATTAAAACATAATTGATGGCTAGGATCATCTCTGGATTGATCCGCGTGAGTTTCTAGATGATTCTCGCCTTGACTTAATTAATACTAATTAATTAACCATATTATCTAAGTTTAGATTTAGGAAATATTTAAAAATTGGTTAATAATCTAATTAAGTCATCCCTAGGCGGAATTTCCAGAAACGATTTCTAGGTTTTGGAGATCTCATGTATTCTAGCCTCTCCACCAAATTTCAAGGCTAAAACAAATGTGATGCTACAAAAACTAACAATTTTTTCTTGTTTTAGTCATAGTGTTCAAACAAAGATTCCAAGTTGGTGGTCATGAATTTAAAAAAACCAAAATAGGTTTTTGTTGGGAACAGTCTGATTTTAAAAACCTATTTCAACTTTCACCCATCCATCATAGTTTGGAATATACAGAGGAATCTTTGAGGCCTATTTTTCCAAATTTTGTAAACTGTTTTTTCTTGTTTTGGTCACTGTCTTAAAACATTATTTCTGAGCAGATGGAGATGAATTTTTAAAAACCATAAGATGTTTGTGATATTCCCACTTAGCAATGTTGCTAAGGGGAAATATCAATTTTGCCAATTTTGTCATATTTTTCACTCACTTAGGAAAAGTGGGTTGCGGGACCACACTTGAGTTTTAGAGCTAAGGCAAGGGCCCAACTTAGGAGAAAAGGGAAAAATAGAATGGTTAGTGGTTAGTGGGGACCACTCCAAGGAAAAAATATGCTCTCCTCTTGGAAATACACATTTCTTGGAAGGAAAGGATGAAGGGTTCTGTTGACCCTGCCGCCCGCACCTACCTACCAGTTAGCGAGAAAAGTCTTCAACCCCACAAGGTGTGGTTGTTGGCAGGGAACTCAGAGAAGGGGCTGTCACACTAATCCCAACTCTCTCTGTTTTAGCTATCTCCTAGGCTAGCTAAGGGGGGTGGTCCCTAATGGAAAGTTAAGCTAAAAGCAAAGATGTGAATTTCTAGGAGAATTTGTTAGAGTTAAAAAAGATTATTTATCTAAGATCTATAAGCAAAACATGATATAAGCAATAGCCATTAACCATACGATAAGCATGAAACACATAAATGACCAGTGCCTTCAAAGCGTTGCTCTTTCAGAAATGAAAAAGATTTTTATTTGTATTTCTTTTTATGCTCAGAATGAAAACAAATGCTTTTAAATGAAAGGACAAAATTTGTGATAACTTTTCAAAATAGAAACTAAGCAAAGGGCTCAGGAAACCCCCTCTTAAATAAATCTTTTGGTGTCTAATGAGCTTGCTGGCTTGAACAACTTGTGGGACCTTCGATATCGTTGGAGGTGACTATTCCCGCCAAAGAAGTCCTCACACTCCAATAGGACTAGCAACCTATCCCTTGAAAACACAGAAAACACTTGCAAATGAATTGTTAGTGCAAAAGAGACTTGGTATATAGAGACCAAGTTGAGCTTGTCATTCAACCGAGAATGGACAAGCTACAACAAGTGTACAAAATATGCCAAGCCCAAAGGAGATTTGAGATAGCTGCAAATATCTCCTCCCTAGACAATAGTGCCTTCAGGAAAATGCACAAAGAAAAACAACTAGATAACAAATATGAAATCAAATGAATATCAAACGACACAGGTATACCTCATCAACCAAAGCATGCGCCACAAAAGAAGCCAGTAACCCCAAAGACTTTTATTTATTTATATGAAAGGTAAGTACAAAACCCGGCAGAGTCTCCGCCAGCCCAACAGCTCGTTCTATCATACCATATGAGAACCAAAGGCTCCGATAAATAGAGAATGGGAGGAGATCCCAATGCCAAGAGACAATGACAAGTGTAACAAGTGACAATCCCAATGTAAAACGAATTTGTACAAGTGGCTTAGAGGACTGTTGTTTGATTTTATGAGGCTGCCATGTGTTTCCAAATCGCTGTGTTAACTGCCTCTAAACTGCTGGTAACTGTGCATATTTCTGCATTAAATGTTGAGTTCGGCTGCCTCTAAACTGCTGGTAGCTTGCCTTTGTAAATTGGCTGGGATATGAACATGTGTTAACTATGCGTATGGACTGCCCACGTGTTTGCAAACTGCTGTTTGTATGGCTGCCAACATAACTGCTGACCTGCGTATATAACTGTTGCAAACCACAGGTATATGTTGCCCACGTAAACATGCTGGGATATCCACGTAAACTGCTGGGATATCTGCGTATATACGACTTGCCAGCGTGAACATGCTGTTTTCTACGTTGACTGCCCACGTAGATTGGCTGTGAGTGGGCCAGCGTGTAAGTTTTTTGGCATATGCGTATTTACGTGATGCCTTTTTTTGTTTGACTGATTTGTTGACTTGAGCTCCAGTGTGGCTGCCATGTCACACTTTTTGTCCCCGACTAATTTTGTTAAAGTTTCAACTTTATAATATGCCTTGCACTTTAATTCCACCATGTTTAAATTAAATCCAAAGTAAATTTTTAGCCATACGTGACTTTTCATAAACTTCACATGATGCCTTTTTAACTTAATACTGGACCATTTGACTTGCCACTTGGAACTTTGACTGGCTTTCCTCCATGTGGTGGGCCCCACATTGCTTGCCACATCACCCTTGATTCTCTGTTTGACTTCTATGTCAAAATTTGACTTATTCTGACTTTGGAAAAATTTATAAATTTTTCCAATTATTCATTTTTTTGAATTTTTTCTTCATTTTTGCTACTGTCACTTGAAAAATCGGCTTTTGAGGGACTCCAAGTCATTTTTTGACCCCCAAAGTGGGTTCTAGGATAATGCTGGGCCTCTGAGGATGAATTTCGAGTAGTCATACGCCCCAGACATTTCCTAAGGCCACTTATTTATGCCATTACATAGAAAATAATTAAAAAATCCCGTTTTGCGGGAAATTTAACTATTAAAAAATCCTACTTAGACCTAGCCAAATTCCACGAAACTTTTTGTGTGATCTAGTATGGTAATATACATCGACTCTAGACACTAAGATGTGTCAGGGGCTCAATCTTCAAACCGTCACCTTGGCTTTGGGGTAAAAAATGAGTGAAAAAATCCAGAAAATTATCCGCCTCTGAAAAAGAAGGGATAATTAACCGGATAAAAAAAACACTCCAAGGTGTACTCGTTTGCTGATCGAGTCCCAACATCCTAGGCCTGTTACAAATTCAAAAAACTCATCATTACTAGTATCACTTATTACAATTCCTCGCAGGGTGTGGAATCTGGGTACAAGAAAGATGATGAGAAGATAGAAGTAGAGTTAAAAAACTCTGTTGGCTGATGACATCTGATGGTACAAGTGTCCTCTGGATCATCCTTGGGCATGGAGTCTTCATATAATCATCAGGTGCCACTCTAGTGGTCAACAGGACCCACACCGGGATGATGATCAAAATCCCTTTGATGGAAATCAAAGGAACGAGAAATTCAATAGCAAAGGTAAGAGGAGAGCTGGGAATCGAGGAAGAGGACAATCATTCAAGAAGGCTAGAAATTCCAGGATGTATTAAATGCACCTGACCTCAAAAAGAACCTAGTGTCCATCTCGACAATGGAAGACAAAGGCTACAAGGTAATCTTCAGCGCTGACAAGGTACGTATATGGAAAAATAATGTTAAAGATGCCTTTACTCTTGGGTTTAGTGTTGATTCATTATATTAGGTAGATGGAAGTCTGCTAGGTGTCATGTCTTATGACACATCTCTTTAGTCCGAACTTTGGCATCGGAGGTTTGCCCCCCTTCATTATTAAGCTATACTCGGTGTAAGACAGATGGTGACAGGGATGCCTGAATTCCGAGTAGAGAAAGAAGTTGTATGTCCAGGATGTGCCGAAGGAAAGCTCAAAAGGGGACCATTCCCCTCAAGCCAAAAGCAAGACCTCCGAAATATTACAGTTGGTTCACTCAGGCATATCCGAGGTTGGCATTAAGAGGGAGACTACTACACCACATACTCCTGAGCAGAATGGTGTGGCGAGAAGGAAGAATCCTACGATTGTGGAAGCTGTTCGGGCCATGCTACATGATCAAAGACTTCCGAAGTTTCTATGGGCTGAAACTACAAACACCGCCGTATATCTACAAAATGGATGTCCTCATAAGGCATTGGGTTCCAAGACTCCTGAAGAAAAGTTCACCAGTAAGAAACCTGATGTTTCTCATTTTAGAATTTTTGGAAGCCTTGTATATTTTCATGTGCCGAAAGAGAAAAGAAATAAATTGGGTGCATCTGGAAAGAAGGGAATTTTTGTGGGCTATGGTGAAAATACTAAAGGCTATAGAATCTATGTAGCCGGTCAAAAGGAAATCGTGCTTAGTCATGATATCACCTTTGACGAAGATATGGCTCTCAGCAAGGTGGACAATCTTTCGACTTTGAGGAACTCTCAAGAAGCCAACACCAGGGAACCGAAAGAAAAGGATGATGAATCAATTCTTGATGTAGAAGAACCCATGGATCCGATTGATCCTCATCCACATGAGCCTTCCTCTTCTAGGAAGAGGCCTTCATGGCTTAGGGGGATACTTGATGATGCTGAAGGACATGTTGCACCCTGATGAACCTTTCATCAAAGTAAGAAACCTAACAGGTATCAGGGATACCTAACCATCATGAGCACGATCATACAAAATGAGCCTTCATCATTCTCAAATGTCGTCAAGCATCAAGTAGGAAGGATGCTATGACCATAGAAAATGAGTCTATTATGGAGAATGATGTCTGGGAAGTAGTTCCCAGAGCCCGGACAAGACAATTGTTACTTCAAAATGGCTTTACAAGATAAAGCATGCAGCAGATAGAAGTACGGAAAAGTATAAGGCTCGTTTTGTTGCACGTGGTTTCTCCCAGAAGGAAGGTATAGACTATGATATTTGCACCTGTTGCCAGATATACGACCATCTGCTTGATCATAGCCCTTGTGGCTTCATAAGGATGTAACCTACATCAGATGGATAGACTGCGTTCTTGCACGGTTTGATCAAAGAAGAGGTCTATGTGGAGCAACCTGAAGGATTTGAGATTTATGATTGAAAATCTCATGTATGCAGGTTGAAGAAGGCTCTCTATGGGCTGAAGCAAGCACCCCGAGCATGGTATGAGAGGATCGATAGCTACTTGATGAAGCTGGGATTCACTAGGAGTGAAGCCGATCCTGATCTTTACTTCAAGGTTGAAGATGACAAGCCTCTCAGACTGGTGTTGTACGTGGATGACCTCTTTCTAATAGGTGCATACCCTCTCATTCACAAATGTAAGAGGGAGTTGGCTTTTGAATTTGAAATGAAGAACCAAGGACTTGAAGTGTGGCAGAAGCCAAGGGAAATTTTCCTATCTCAAGGAAAATATGTGGTGAAGATTCTGAAAAGATTTGGTATGGTGGACTGCAAGCCTGTGACTACCTCGAGGACCTTAAGTTTCAGAACTTATATGGTAATGACGTCAGACTAGATTTGGGAAATGCCTCTAAGTTTCAAAAACTCATTCGCATTGATGTTCTTGGTGAACCTCCGTCCCAACATATGTTTTGCAATTAGCATTGTGAGCTCATATTTGGTTGAGCCTCACTAGATTGGTGCCAAGAATCTTCTGAGATGTCTTTAGGACACAATCTCTCATGGATTGAGATACACTGCCGGAAATATGAAACTGCATGATTATTCGAATGCTGATTAGGTAGGTAGTGTGGAGGATCACTGGAGCACTTTTAGTGCTGTTTCTCTTTGGATTCTGCTTCGATATAATGGATGAGAAGGAAGCAGAAGTCGGTTGCCATAAGCATCGCTGAGACCAGATACATATCTACGAGTATGACCTTGTATGAAGCTACCTGGTTGGGAAAGCTCTTCAGTGAGCTGTTTGAACACATACCACTGTGATTCTCTGTAACAACTAGAGGTGGGATTCGGTTACTGAGGAATCCCGTATTCGTCGATTGCTCCAGCAGATAGACATCATCTGTGATATGGTAAGTCGATGAGCAAGGAGGCTTCATTGCATTAAGATGATGTATAGGTCGATACACCTTGTCAAAGCCCCAAGGAAAGATCTAATCTGTGATTTTCCCAAACGACTTGGAGTCGTCAAGAAAACCTTGTACAAGGGTCCTGCATGTTGCATACGTTGAGCTCTGGGAGCTCTGAGGGCTTGTGGTTTTTATTGGAGCAACATATGACCACAGGGTTACTCACCCTCCCCTGGTGGTGCGCACTAGAACAAGACGATTCGCTCTCTTGTGGGACAAGATGATTCACTCTTGTGGAACAGGATGATTTGCTCTCCTGTGTAGCAGGATGATTAATTCTTCTGTGAGGCTTGGATTGATGTGTTCTCCATGGCGGCCTGCATTGATGTGTTCTCCCTGGCAATTGTAGCAGGATTTATGTGTTCTCTTGTGAGGACAGGATTGATTAGTTCTCCTGTCGAGGCATCCTGCCCATGCATTCTAGGACTCATGGGAAGTACCTCTCATCTAATCAATGAGCAGGGAAATGAAGTTAGGGACCATAGTAGTACCGATGGACGCATCATTGTATCTACCTTACTCCCTACACTAGGATGACCTCCATTGATCTGGGATCAATGATATTGGTCTGGGACCAGTGGTAGGAGTTGTACCATACTATGACACTGACTTCGGGTCGGTTGAGACTGGTCTGGGACCAATGGTACATACTCTGAGACTGACTTTGTGTCAGTGCAGTACTGGTCTAGGACCAGTGAGAGTGGTACATACTATGACGCTGACTTCGGGTCAGTTGAGACTGGTCTGGGACCAGTGGTACACTCTGAGACTGTGATACTGGTCTGAGACCAGTGGTAGGAGTGTTACTATGAAGTTGACTTTGGGTCGGTTGAGATTGGTCTAGGACTAGTGGTATGCACTCTGATACTAACTTTAAGTTAGTGGAGGATGATACTGGTTTGGGACCAGTGGAGTTGTATTCACTATGATGCTGACTTCGGGTTGGTTGAGACTGGTCTGCGACTAGTGGTATAGACTCTGAGACTGACTTTGAGTCAGTATGATACATCCTCGATCATTTCTTCTTCTTCATAATTCGGACAAAAGCAGAGTGGAACAGACCAATGCAAGAAGAACAGAGCAGAACAGTACAGATCAGTACAGGGTAGAACAAGACAAAGCAAAACAGGCAGAATAAAGCAGAGCAAGGCAAGGGTCAGGCTGTACAGGGCAGTGCATTAGATCGATGAATAGTAACGACTGATATACAAATTGCAGATGAAGTTCTCCCTAGTTGAGAGGGAGTGTTAAAATTGGCAACTAGGGCAAAACGTCATGTGGGTCATCTTATTCATGGCTGATAATATTTTTATTAGATTCCTCTCGTCGAGAGGTGTAGGATTGATATAAAGATCATTCGATTCTGATAAGTATTCATGGAGATATGAATTTATTTTGATTATGGAATTATTATCAAGCCGACCTACAACTCATGTAGGCTCAGAAGCCCAACAGTCGCATCTATTCAAACACCAACGTTGTGTATAAAGATAGGACTTTTCCTCATTTGTACTCAGTCATCTCATCACATCTCTCTCTCTCTACTGCACAAAAAAGAGTCTGTTCTCTACTGCGTAGAAAAGGGTCTCTCTCTCACTCATGTGAAGCTAGAAGTTGTTGAACCTGAAGCTGCAATTGCAGATCCAAAGTTTGACCAGCATTGACTATCAGATCTCTTCCTTAAGAACTGCGCTGTAGGTCCATCTGGATCTCCTCTGAAAGCCACAAATTTTGGTGGTGGAATCAAGTCAATCTGACGGACGGTTTGTAAGATATTGACTGCCCTAGTTTGAAGGAAGTTGCTGAAATTGAAGCTGCAACTGCAGAAGTAACCTGCGTGGACTAGAAGATCTCCTCATTTGAACTGCACTGTAGGTTCATCTGAACCTTCTTTGGAAGCCGCGACTTTTGGTGGTGGAATCTGTTGATCTGACAATCGGTTTGTGAGATATCGTTTGCCCTAGTTTGATGATGAAGCCGCTCATGATGGTGCTACTGATCTAGGGTTTGCTACTGCTGATATAAATTAGATTTATTGTACTATTTCTCTCTGCTGAATTATTGAAGATAAAAGAAGATTTGATTAAAGGGTTTCCCCACACATTGTGGGGTTTGTCCCTGGCTAGCCGCCACATCTTGTGTCTCTTGTCTTGGCTTGTTTTCTGTCGATTGTTTAATGTTCTATCTGCGCTTTACTTTATGTACATGTGATTGCTAATCTGTGGAATATAATAAGAAAAAGAAATAAACTGTTATAAGCATAGAACATACCATAACTTAACAATAATAAGCAGCATGATGATATGAGCATAGGCAACATAATGATGAATGAGATCATGAGCATGGGCAGCTTGATGATGAATAAGACCATGGAAGATGCAGCATGAAGATGAGAGCAGCTCAATCATCAAGGTTCAACACATGTGACAGTACAACAAGGTGTCACACGGTAATGTGCAGCAAATAGACGAGATGCAGCACTATGAGAGGTGAACGAGTCACCTTAGAGAATCAGTTGAAGCAATATGTCTTCAATTGATCTCATGCCGATATCAATGTCAAAGTGATTGACTTCTATTGTAAATGTACTATCTCTCTCACTTTCTGTGTTGAACTTTGAAGAACATAAAAGAAGAATTGATCAAGGGTTTCCCCACATTGGGGTTTGTCCCTGGCTAGCGCCACATCTCGTGTCCTCTTGTCTTTTGCGATTTATATTTATGTTCTATCTGCAATTTACTTTATGCTGATGTGATTGCTAATGTGGAAAAGAAATTGAAATAAATTGCTCTAACATAGAACATACCTAAAATTATCATGGAACCAGAGCTGAGGTGAAGACAATGCCCAAGCAAGAGTGAAAGAGCAGTCACCAAAGACAATAGGGACAAGACAAAATGATCAATGGGTTCCACATCTCTCTTCTAAGTTCACAAAGCGCAAAGTCGAAGCAAAACATATTATCAGAATGACATAGCGGAAGTTTCTGATGGCCAATCTAAAGATCACTTCATTGGGAAGTTTGGATCTAAGGGTGGAAGGAAAGGCGAAAGCCTTGGTTGCAATAAGTTCGGCCATTATGTGAAGGTGTGTCCAAAGGTAATGCAGGCCATCAAGGAAATGGTCGACTCTTCAAAGAAAGCAAGGAACCCCGAATCACTTTTAGGTACTTGATCGCAAGAAGAACCTATTGTCCATCTCGGAAATGGAAGTCAAAGATTTCAGGGTGGCACTCATCGATGGAAAGTTACGTGTTTGGAAATAGAATTTTCAAAGATGTTTCTGAGTTCAGGGTTGTATCAAATTGCAGGAAGTCCATTGGGGACCATGTCCATTGTCACATAGCATTGAAGGTCTGTGAGTCAAATGGTGACAGGGATGCCTGAATTCAAAAGGAGCGTGAAAGTACATGTCTGAGATATACCGAAGGAAAATCTTACAAGGGGACCATTCCCCTCATGTAGCAGGTCCATAGGTTTGGAACAACCCAAGGGGTCTGAGATTGATAATCAGGAATCTCGCATATGCAGGTGGAAGAAAGCGTTTTATGGCTTGAAGCAAAACACCCCGGGCATAGTATGAGAGGATTGATAGCTGTCTGATAAAGCTGAGATTCACTAGGAGTGAAACGGATCCAAACCATCCAAAGGTTGTGGATGATAGACTTCTCATACCAGCACCTTATGAGGAAAACCTACTTCTAACAGGTGTAGACCCTCTCATTTGCAGAAGTAAGAGGGAGTTGGATTCCAAATGTGGAATGGTGAACTGCAAGCTTGTGACTACCTCGAGGATCTTAACATTTAGAAGTTATATGGTAGTGATGTTGGACCAGATTTGGGAAATGCCTCTGAATCTCATAAACTCATTCGCGTTGATGTTCTTAGTGAACTTCCATTCGAACATATGTTTTGCAGTTAGCATTGTGAGCTCATATTTGGTTGAACCTCACTGGATTGGTGCCAAGAATCTTTTGAGATGTCTTCGGTGCACAATGTTTCATGGATTGAGATACACTACCGGAAATATGAAACTGCATGATTATTCGAATGCTGATTGGGCAGGTAGTGTGGAGGATTGCTCGGCAGGTAGTGTGGACGATCACTAGAGCACTTCTTAGTGCTGTTTGTCTTTGGCTTCTGCTTCGATATCATGGATGAGCAGGAAGCAGAAGTCGGTTGTTATAGGCACCGCTGTGACCAGATACATATCTACGAGTATGATCTCGTATGAAGCTGCCTGGTTGGGGAAACTCTTCAAGTGAGCTGTTTGTACCACTGTGATTCTCTGTGACAACTAGAGGTGGGATTCGATTATTGAGGAATCCTGTATTCGACGATTGCTCCAGCAGATAGACATCAGATACTACCTTATTTGGGATATGGTAAGTCTATGAGCAAGGAAGCTCCATTGCTATGAGATGATGTACAGGTCGCTACACTTTGTCTAAGCCCCAGGGGAAAGATCAAATCTGTGATTTTCTCGAATGACTTGCAATCGTCAAGAGACCCTTGTACAAGGGTCTTGCATGTTGTATACATTGAGCTCTCGGAGCTCTGGGGGCTTGTGGTTCTTACTGGAGCAACATATGACCACAGAGTGACTCACCCTCCCCTGGTGGTGCGCACTGGGACAGGATGATTCGCTCTCATGTGGACAGGATGATTTGCTCTCCCGTGGACAAGATGATTTGCTCTCTTGTGGGACAGGATGATTTGCTCTCCTGTGGATAGGATGATTCGCTCTCCTGTGAACATGATGATTCGCTCTCTTGTGGGACAAGATGATTCGCTCTCCTGTGTAGCAAGATGATTAATTCTCCTGTGAGGTCTGGATGATGTGTTCTCCATGACGATTGTGTAGCAGGATGATTAATTCTCCTGTGAGGTTTGGATGGTGTGTTCTCCATGATGATTGTGTAGTAGGATGATTAGTTCTCCTGTGAGGTCTGGATGATGTGTTCTCCATGACGATTGTGTAACAGGATGATTAGTTCTCCTGTGAGGCCTGGATGATGTGTTCTCCATGGCAATTGTGTAGAAGGATGATTAGTTCTCTTGTGAGGCCTGGATGATGTGTTGTCCATGGCAATTGTGTAGCAGGATGATTAGTTCTCCTGTGAGGACATGATTGATTAAGTTCTCCTGTCGAGGCATCCTACCCATGCAGTCTGGGCCTCATGGGAAATACCTCTCATCTGATCAATGAGCAGGGAAATGAGGATAGGGACCATAGTAGTACCGATGGACGCATCGCTGTATCTACCGTACTCCCTATGCTAGGATGACCTTCATTGACCTGGGATCAATGGTACTGGTCTGGGACGACTGGTAGGAGTTGTACCCACTATGACACTGACTTCGGGTCAGTTGAGGACTGGTTTGGGACTAGTGGTACATACTCTGAGACTGACTTCGAGTCAGTAGAGTACTGGTCTGGGACCAGTGGTAGGAGTTGTACCCACTATGACATTGATTTTGGGTCGGTTGAGGAATGGTCTGGGACCAGTGGTACATACTCTGAGACTGA
>APFE030844384.1:0-20173 GCA_000404065.3 Pinus taeda
TGTGTCAAAATTGACAACTATTTTTTACTTTTTATTTTTAAAAACCATAGAATATTAACCCACTCTAAATATTCAACCCAAAAAAATTCTCTATTACATGGAAAGTTATCTGGCTTATTTACATTGGAACATTGCTTATTCTACCAAGAGCTCATAGACTATCCATCAATATTATCTCATTTTTCGTTCTACTTAGTCATGCCCCTTCCTCTTCAAGGGTGACTTAATTCTCAAGGAATGCGAACTCAACACGTTTCCTTTGTTATACCTAACTACTTTAAGCTTTAAATATGTTAATTGAGTACCCTACTAAATATATGTGGGATTTTCCACTTCCTTATTTGTATGGGTCTATAGCTATGCATAATCATTTCTAAATTCTTATTTATCTCATATTATTGTTGGGATAAATTTCTCGTTGTTCACATTCTCTAGTAATCTAAGAAATCTATTGTTCCTTGTTCACATTCGCTAGAAAGGCCCCTTTATTCATGTAGAAAATTTGGACATATATATTTTAATTTGTGTGGTCATATGCCTTCTCCTTATGATAATTAAAATAAATGTACGAAGAATTGTGTTGTTGATTACACTGGATTGTCTTGGGTGTACTTATTGGAAAGTAAATCTCAAGCTTTCAAAACTTTCAAGGATTTTCATGTATGGATTGGATATGGAGTATAATCACATATTTTCTCTCTTAATACTTTTAATGGAAGATAATGTACTCTAATGAATATGAAAAATATCTCTACAAGCATGGGATTCAATATGAGGGAATAGTTCCATACAATTCTCAACAAATCTACGCAGTTGAAAGAATGCAATTACTATATTGAATATAATTTTCTCAATGAGGTTTTTGAAAAAAATAACATTTATGTTTGGGGATGATGTGATTTTATGTGCTTTGTATGCGAAAAATTTTTGTGCATCTCACGATCTTAGAAAAAGACTCCTTGTAAAATGTGGTATGGATAAAATCCTTCAGTAAGCCATCACAAGGTCTTTGGTTCCTCTACATTCACTTATGTTTGTTATAGTATAGACATTCTTGCATATCAGGTATATTATTGTAAGTTTTGACTTCTAAGTTTGTGGTTGTAATGTATCATACATTGGTTATGGTTCCCTCAAAGCATTTCAGCATAATTTCTATTTTTCTTAATGATTTCAAAATGAACTACCCTTCATACATGGAGTTGCTTCCAATATTATACAATCTTTCCAAATTTTCACTCTATGATTAAACTGTAACTCAATTCTCATCTCGATATAATTTTTCTTTGTACAAGAATATATGTACAATACTAATGTTATTCCCTTTACAACAAAGCATCGAATTGAAGGAAGTCATCTATTTTACTAAGGTTAGACTCTACTTATCTCAAAGCCCTCTATAACATTCTTTGCTTAATTAATTTAGAGTGATTCCCATCCAAACTAAGGAATTCCTTTGTTCTGTGTGTAGGTTAGTCTATGATCAACTTGGGTTATCTTGTGACATTGCTTTGGGGTCAAAATTCATGTAATTTTTTTCGTATACGCTTTGTCCTACTTATCCAATGCTTCTTTTCTACAGGTTTTCAATTTCATTTCCAATTTTCTCTTGATTATGGCCACAAGGAAATTTAATGTTTTTCAAGTTTAAATAAAACCCATATCTATCTAGGGCTTTTCCAAAAAGGCCCGATACTCAAAACAATGCATGTATATCGATTTAAATTCAACGGATTTACCCTCTCTTTGTTAATGAGAATATTTAATTATGAGAAAATAGTTTTGGCCATCTTATAGCCCCACCAATATAAATATGTCATTTTATTCATAAGAACAATTTATAAAATCTATTTACGTGTTATTGTGTGTAATGAAGTGATTCCATCAAAAGTTTACAATACTATAATATTTGTTCTATTTATATTCTATGAGTACACATTAGATATTCATGTCAAATCTATATATTTTGCTTCTGCATAATGATTGTATATAATTTACTATTACTATCACTTTATTTGAAGAAGAGAATATGCAAATTAGGAAAGAGGAGTGTTGAACCCTTGTCATGGGAGTTTGAGAAGGTTGTCCTTTAGGCCCTATTATTACTTAACCCAAGGTTGCTTGTTCCATGGCCAATTGATATGATTGCAATCCTTTGACCTATAACAAGCTAAAATAGGTATACATTTATTTTTCCACAAGTTAAACTATGTATAAATATATTTTTCTTAACTGCAATAGTTATTTTCTGTAGTATCTTACAACAAACTATCTTTTTAGTGGTGAATAAGGGTTAATGTGCTTGTTTATATATTTATCCATCCAAACAAGCTTGTTTAATTTTTTATATAATATCCATATTTTACACATTCAAGTGTATTATTTATTTGTGCATGTTTATATATTTATCCATCCAAACACACTTATTTAATTTATTATATAATCTCCTTTTGCATCTTTGCACACATTCAAGTGTATTCTTTTTTAGAATATAATTATATAAGATTTTCTTGTTGAAATAAATTGAAGGCTATTGCATTCCTCAAAAAAATAACTATGTTTCTAAGTAGTTCCCCCAAAGCTCTAACTAATACTTCCCAGGAGAACATAGAGTAGTACGTTTCAAATTTACATTTCCTTGACCCTTAGCAACATCTTGCTACTTTGGGGGTATGAGTACAATCACTGTTTCCCAATATACCTTTATATTTTATCCAACCCCTTTTATCTCCAATAATCCTTTTAAGTGAGTTCCACCCATGACATTTGTATTTTGTGTCATGTGTTTCCTTGGTAGTTTGCAAAACCAACAACTCATTCTGTGTGAATTAGAAGTCTAATCACATTAAAGCCCTTAATAGTTTTTCAGGAATCATAACTGAAAAAGTCAAATTTTCTTTTATATTAATAAAAATAAATATTTGCACTGTCATATGCCACATCACTTGAACCACTTTGACATGTTAGGGGCATAATTCAATTAAAAAAAGGTCATAATATAAATCTACCAAGGCACCCTTAGCATGTTTAAAAGATAAATTTTTATATTTTTTAAAAGAAATTTATGTTTCCTCTGAGAAACAATTTATTAAATTAAACACAAATATAAATCTAACCATAAAAATTCAACTCCAGATTTGTATTTTTGAAATAGATTTTGATTAAAATATTTGTAAACAAATTAAATTCAACATAAGTGAGTTAAAATACAAGATTCAACTTTTTCCTCTTTTTCTTCTGATATTATGTATGCGTAAACTCATGACACAAAAAAGAGAAAAAGAACACAAGAAATAAATCCATACTAGAAAACAAAAAACAAATTTTAAAATACTATCCTTATAAAACATCAATTTCTAGCTAATTGATTTCTAAAGTACATAACTTCTTGCAAATTATGATAAATGTTTTGTGGTATACGTTTTTAAATGTATTGAGTAGTTGTGCTTGCAAAATGTTTATCATCATAATCATTTGTGATGTTATAGTTATTTTTATTATCGAAATATATATTAATTAATAGATGTGATGATCATTTGTAGAAATAAATGGGATTCTCTTAAATTGTATATCAATTTGCACATAAATTTTCACATAAAATAAGTTAATACCCAAATTCATTTAATTTAAAGTGTAATTGTTATATACAATCTTTATGTATGGGCAAAACCATTATATATGTGCAAACACAAACATATACACAAAATAAACTCTAGTCACAAACATTTGAAATTCTATCATAAAACATAAAATTGTAATTAATTATAACAATATATTAATTAAAAATAATTTTGATTTTAAAATACACACATTGAATATTGGTGGTTACAAAAAAAATACAATTTCATTCATGATGTCATGGTCATTTACAAAAATAAGTGAACTTTTACTATATTGTGTATAGATAAGCTATGCAAGCATTCAATACATTTGAAGTGTAATTCTTGCATTTGATCATATAAGTTATTTGTATGAAGTTATTCTAATAAATGTTTTTTTGTGTTCAATAATTTATAGACATACAAACACAAACAAACAAACCGATACATTACATAAAATAAAAACACAAACATCTAAATTATACCATCATAAAACATGGATTTGTAACTAATTATCAATATATGTTGATTAAAAATACTTCTCAAAGATTAATTGACTAGTCATACTTACAAAAATCCATAGTCATTCATCATGTTATGGTCATTTGCAAAAATAAATGAAATTTTATTAAACTAAATGCTAATTTGAACATATATAGTTTAATACACATTCAATTAATTGGGATTGTAATTCTTGCATATAATATTTTACGTGTAAAATCATCATAAAGGTATCAAGTCAATAGGCAATTTGGGAAATGAGATTCCATATGGGATATTCTAATGAAAGCCTTTCTTGTGTTCTAAAATTATACACAAACTAGGGCATAAACAAACAAAAACATACATTTCATAAAATAAAAACACAAACATTTAAAATTCTATAATCATAAAACATCAACCTGTAAGTAATTATAAAAATCATATTAATTAAAAACACTTATAAATAATATTGTGCATTGAATATTGGTGCTTACAAAACTTCAAATTCATTCATGATGTTGAAAAAATAAGATTTTATTAAATTAAAGAACAAATTAAAGATTAATAAGTTAATATACAGATTCTACTCATTCTAAAAGTAAATATTGTCTATGATATTACATGTGTAAAAATATTATACAAAAACAAACAACCAAACGTGCAACAGAAAAATACATAGCATAAAATAAAATCACATACATTTAAAACTCTATCATGAGAAAACATCAATTTGTAAATTATTTTTTTAAGTTTATGTTTATTTTGTTTCCATTTATCATCATCATTAGGGCTACTTGATATATTTTTAATTTTACATTGAATGATTGTGATTAAAAAAATATTCATGATCATAGTCACCTCTGATGTTGTGATTATTTTTATTTGTTGAAAAGTATATCTCGATTAAAATCAATCATGAAAACTTGTGCTTTTCAAACATACAAAAAATGGTGATGATTCTTACAAGGAAAATTCATAGTCATTGTTACTTGTGATATTGTCACGGTCATTTGTATCTTAAAAATATTTGTGAAAATTCTCTTTTATACTAAATAGATTTAAAAAGTTATAAACTCCATCCATTGTGTACCATAAAAAAATAATTAGCTAATACACTAATTATGAACTTACAATGATTGAATTAAATAAAAAAATTGATTAAAATGTAAGATAATAATATATTAATGAAATAATCAAATTAAAGATTGACAACGAAACTGTGTTAAGAGGACGAGCTTGGTGTGATGGCTAGGTTTTCTCAGTCTTTTCGCTTTACTTACTTGATCAGGTTTCTTCAGACATCAAATCCACCTTCTGTGTCATCACTAGGGCGCAATCTCACTTCTCACAGGTCTGATAAAGAAGTTTTTGAATGGAGTGAATATTGGTTTCGGTCACCTATGCGGGGATGGAGACTGATAGCCTAGGTCATCGATAGTATCATTCACCAGGATGTTGTGTACAGTATATTCTCACCCCGTATGTGCATGATGTCATAGAAGGAAGTGAAGGGTGTCACTTTCATGAGTTGGGAATGGACCTATGTAGGATTAAGGCGACTCTGGAGCAGAAATATTATAATTGTTTGCTCTTAGTCACAAGAGAAATATCAGTCAAATCTGAAGGAAACAATTTGGCTACAGAAATGAATCTTCCACCTCAAACACTTCATTTTATAGATCTATCGTTAAATATCCTGAACCTGGATATTCTCAATCCCTTGAGCACAATAGGTTGTCAAAATGGAGTAGTAGCATTAGCTCTAGAGAGTTTGCTTCCCTTTTTGCTAGATCAGAATTTTCCTCCATTAAAGTGGGTGGGTTCAGTGGTTTTACCATCACTTATGAAGTCAATACTGCCATAGAAACCCCTCTCACTCTTTGCAGCTCAACTCTTATCCATTGATTCAACTTTAGATCTTTGTGACTCACAATTATGGCCTCTCAATCTGGTAGCCTTCCATTTTTTTTTATAAAATTCCCTGACGGAAACTCAATATTATTTTGGGTTTGGGCCACAGATCACATCAAACAATTATAGGAAAATATCATGCACACTTTGGGTATCACGATGATCCTACAAAGTCTTATCTTCGGTGCAAAATCCATGGAGGAAGATGTGAAGTTACAAGATTATAACATCCTCCCGTCATCCACCATCATATTGAACATGAAGCTTCAGGGAGGATCACCTCAACCAAGAAATTCAAAGGGTGTAGGGGGAGTGTCCGGATCTATTATTCCCCAAGGAACAAAATTGAATCAAGGGAAATTTAATGGAGGCTTGTTGTTCATAGATATCCTCAAAGGAAATTTTTTTGCCTTGATAACACCATATCAGATACACAATTTACCTAATTCCTACATAGTGGAACAACTAAATCAAATCCTATTAATGACTGTAGATCTAGCATAAACAAATTATTTGTATACCATATATGAATTTCAACCAGTTCCATTGAGATTCAACATTTTTTGGCCAAAAAAGGTCGATCTCTTCCATTGGATATTCACAAAGTGGATGATAAACTATCAGATTCACATTTGTTCTAGGGGGGCTTTCATAGTAAAATTTGCATTGTGAAAGGATTTTGAATAAATATTGCATGAGGGTCAATGGTTTTGGGGATTTGCGGCACTTTTTGTCACCCCTAGGTTCCCAGATTTTGACACCAATATAATTGTGGTATCTAGACTGTCAGTTTGGGTTAGATTACACAATCTACCACTACATTTTTAGCTCCATAAAGTGATAGAAGCCATCGGAAACATATTACGACGATACATAGAGGAATATACACAAATATTTGAGGAGAAAATCTACACGACTAGACAGTTATTCAATTGAGTCAAGGATCCCATAAACCCTAACCTTCAAAAAGGTGTTTATGTGATTCCTTACTCAGGCGGTAAGGAATACATAGGTGAAATAGGTAGGCCTCTTAATATTAGAATTAAAGAACACACTGCCAACTTAAGAAGAGAAAGGACCTCAAAATCGGCCTTAGCAGAACATGTTCACTCTTCCTCTCATTACATCTGCATGGAAGAAGTCAATCTGGTAGAAAAGAAGGCCACTATCTTAAAAGGAAAATCAAAGAAGCCATTGAAATAGAAAAAATGAAGAAAAACTTGGACTGGGATGATGGATTAAAAGTAAGCAACACCTGGAAGCCTTTACTTGAAATCTTAAAAAACAATAATTAACTCATATCCCTTAAAATAACCTATTCCCTTCACTCATAAAAAATTAGTATAATAAATAACAAAAACGTCAATTATATAATATCCTCCTTCAACAATAAAACAATTAACAACTATAAACATAAATTAGTAATTTTTTTTTTTTTTGTAAGCTGGGTAGATCCTTTTCTATTAACACAAAAGAATATTTATAGAGTCAGGGTAGTCTCACCCCGCCCCGAAGGGAAACCGGGTTTCTTGACCACCCATAGTTTTTCACAGCAGCCCCAAAAATAGAATGTTTTAACTATTCATTCCTTGCTTCATATCCTTTTTCTATTTCCCTATTTCTGCCTATATACTGCTTCCTATTTATAAAAACATCAAAATTTTGCATGCCTACAGTAGAGGAAAAAAGATACAGATCCTAAAACAGAAATCAAACATGCCTTTGATCATTGCTTTTCAGGCTCAGCTTGCTGAACTTTTTCCTTCTTCACCAGCACTCCACTTGCCTCCAACTGTTGATGCAGGTCCTCCAGTATTTTATCTTGCATAAGCAGGGTTATGACTATGTTCTTCAGTTCTTTTTTCAAATTTGGGATACTCTGTACCATCTCAGCCATCTCCATGGCCACCTGTTCCAAGGCTTTAGCCATGAGCCTTTTCATGACCCAGTACAAGTGAAGAGACTACTTGTAAAGGGTCATTCTGCCTCTGGTATGACCAGGGTCAGGCATGAGAGCAATCCAATCTTCCATCTCTTCTTCAGATTGAGCCTGGATGGCTTCTTCTTCCCAATGCTCCATAATTCTCCTGATCTTGGGATTGGATTTCTCTCTATACTCCTTCTCAGCTATTCTGACCCTGTTTCCAATAGTTTGCCTTGTCCGCCGCATCCCATCCCCCACTGCAGGCTCCGCTTCCCCCTCCAGGCTAGGGCTGCATTGACGCCCCCTTTGTCCCCTCCTCTCCGCCAGATCCTTTCTCCGACGACCGCCTCGGCCTCTGCGACCCTTCCCTCCTCTGCCTCTGCCGTGGGAGCCTCCATTGCCTCTTCCTGCAGACCAAGCTGGGACATCTCCTACTTCATCGATATCATCGGCTGGGTAACTTTTCCACCGGTCTTTCCATGCATCCTCTTCCTGGTCTTCCTCCTTCTCCTCACTCTCCTCTTCTGATATCTCAAACACCTGTATTTTCGGCTGCACTTCATCCTCCACCTTTCGTTTGCCTTTCTTATCTGCTACGAGCTTGCTCTGATCTTCAGCGTCCTCGCTGCGCATCCATCTCCTCGCACTCCCACTTCCTTCCGCCTCCATATTCCTTCTCCCTCTGCAATTAACTCCACCCGCTTCCTTTACGAAATCGTCCGGGCTGCAACAACGTTCTGGGTTCCTGACTTCAGGTTTCTTGCTCTCCTCTCGGCAGTGTTCCCGGCACCACCCTTCACTCTTAATTCTCCTCTGTTCAATGATATCATTAACTATGTTATGCTGGTGGATAAGCCCGAGGCCCGTAGCATTATGGTCTGTTACCCTCTCCATCCTTCCGTCCCTTCCAACTATTAGATTACCTACTCCACGACTCTGCCGACCGCTCCACTTTCCTGTGGCAATCGGGCGTATTAACTAATTAATTAAACAAATTAATGAATTAATTAAATATATTATTTAAATAATTAATTTTATATAAAATTAATAAAAATAATAATTAATTCAATAAATAATAAATTAATTAACTAAATTATCCCTTTAACTTATTAGTTAGCTAATAATTAACAAATAATTAAAATAATATATATATAATATATATAATATATATTATATAATATATTATATATATATATATTATATAATATATTATATAATAATAATAATAATAAATAAATAAATAAATGGATAACTAATAGAATAATGGCCCACCTAATTTCTTATAATATTTTCCTTTGATAACTATATATATATATATATATATATGTGTTGTGTGTGTGTGTGTGTGTGTGTGTGTTTGTGTGTGGTGTGTGTGGTGTATATATGTAATAATATGATACATATATATATATAATATATATATACATATATATATAAAACCTAAATATAGCTCATGGATACATCATTAATATCTGGAGAATATCTGTTGACTCATCCCCTGATGATGGACTCACATGGTAGTCCAAAACGTTGGGTTCATAGAACTCTATAATAGGTCATTCCTCCTCTATCTAAAACTACACAATCACCAGAATTTGTGGAGAAGTGGACCTCAACAAAGGATTGTCGGATCATATCCTCACGACACACAAGAAGTAGTACTCGACACAATTCCTAGATTTTGAGAACACAACATTTAGATGTTGAATAACCCAACAGATGGGACATCTACAACATTCATGTCCTGATGCCATAAAGTGCCTCAAAGGAGGAAGAAAACAATAAAGCAACCGAAGGGATGGAACTTCCCACATCAGCCTGACGAAGAAGAGGATGATGAAGAAATTGATCCTCCTACCAATGAAGAAGCACAAAATACAGGAGAAAAAGTAGAAAAGGGGAGCGTTAATCATGAAGTTTCAGGAACTCCAGCACACACATTGAGGCAGGAGATGATCCCTGTAGCAATGGAGACAGGGGACTCAAAATGTCATCATGTATCTGAAAGTTCACATTCAGATAAGGAAAATCCAAGGGTGAATGAAAGTACCCAGCTAACATTTGTAACGACCACTCCTTCCTAAGGATAATGGCTAAAGGTTAAAAAGAGGAAATGGAGAGAAGGGTAACATGTTTACAACCATTTTGGAGTTGTATTTTTGGTCTCTGTGATCACCAATTTCGATTGGCATGATTGAATACATTATCTGCATCTACAACATGTAATTTTGTTGTCATTAATAAAATTACATTTTTTCCTAAGGAAAAAAAATATATTAATTATAAATAATTATAAAAGAGTATGATTTTCAAATATACATTGAATAGTATGGTGGTTGTTACAAAAATAAAAATGTGTCATTCATGATGTCATGGTCAATTACTAAAGTAAGTGAAATTTAATTAAATTGAACATGGATAAGTTAATGCAAGCATTCAATTCAATTAAAATCATCATAGAATTTATTTGTATCAAGTTTATAGACAATTTTTTTTGTGACCTTCCATATGGTATATTATAATGAAAGTTTTTTCCATGTTCTAGAATTCATAGACATATAAACACAAAAAAGAGAAAAGACAAACAAGTAAATACATTACATAAAATAAAAATACAAAAATCAAAAACCCTATCATGATGAAAAATCCATTTGTAACTAATTATAAATATGTAATTACTAAAAATACTTATACAATAATTTGATTCTCAAAGCTGCATTGAATATTGATACTCACAAAGAAAAACCATGCGCATTTGCAAAAATAAATGAAATTTTGTTAAACTAAATGCTAGTTTGAACATATATAGTTTAATACACATTCAATTAATTGGAAGTGTAATTCTTGGATATTATATTTTATGTGTGTAAAATCATCGTAAATGTGGCTTGTATCAAGTCAATAGTCAATTTGGGCAATGACCATCCATACAGAATATTCTAATATAAGCCTCTCTCGTGTTCTAGAGTTTATACACAAACAAGAGCATAAACAAACTAACACATACATTACATAAAATAAAAACACAAACATTTAAAATTCGATCATCATAGAAATTCTATCTAACTATAAGGAATGATTAATTAAAAAACAGTGTTCATTGAATAGTGGTTCTTGCGAGAATTCGAATTCATTCATGATGTTGTTGTCATTTGCAGAAAAAACAAGAATTTATTATATTAAAGTAAAAATTAAAGTTCAATACTTTAGAATACACATCGGAAAAGTAATTATTGTATATGATATTACATACGTGTAAAAGCATTATTTTCTTTTTTCTTTTTTTGCTAAGGCAAGAGTGGATCCTTCTAATCAATTAAAAAGAGAAATAGTGTACAAAAGGTGACCGTAGCGGTGAGGCCCTCTAATATGAAAGGCCTACCCCAATTCATGGTCAAAAGACTACAAAGCAAACCCAGGGACGCAAGCCCGCCAAAATGAACAAGCAGCCCAACATAGACCATTGGATCCTGATCTAAAGATCCAGTGGATGAAAAACATATCGATTGACCAACAAGCACACCTTTTAACAAACCAATCAGACCCGATGACCCAATAGACCATAATATATAATCCTATTGGGTCCATTTTTGACTTATCCTTTGATCACTTTAACCACCTGAAATCCATCATTTCCATGCAATCCTGGAGACGTCATGCGAACAGCTCGAGACATAACCATTGTTTCGGGCCCACCAACATGCGCACAAAATCTTGGCCATGGATTAGCCTCACTAGATCTAACAGTTAAAGATCATATAGTACGGACTAAGAGGACTGACAGTTATCGTGGGATGAAAGCGGAAATTCCTCCCCGCCCTTAGCCACGTGTCGTATGTTGAGTGGAATTTCTCCTGATTGCGAAAAACTACTTCTGGCTTGATGAGCATGCGATATACCGGAAACCACTCCGAGGGTAGTAAAGCTATTCACCAGGAAAAAAGATGAGGTTTTGTGTTTATTGAGAAAATTTGGGCTCCAGTGCATGGGCCAAAGGGAGATGAAGATCCCTCCTTCCAGCCATTCGCCTGAGACATCTGGTTTGTCGTTACCTAACTTAATGAGGCCACCATATACTTGCATCTTAAAAAGGGTTGTGCATATGTCATAACTCTTCATGAAGATTCTAGATCAACTAGACCCCATCTCTGTGGCTCCATTGTCGATCGCTAAGGGTCGTGGATGAGCATCCCTCCTTTAACCTATCATCTGTTATCTCCTCCTGCCAGTAGCATAAATCGATATTCTTGTTTCGTACTCCCTCATTGGTGAGCCAATCTGCAACTTTGTTCGCTTCCCTATGAACATGCACCAACCTAAGAGTTCTCATCATTCTTAGGTGTGCTTGAATTATTTGATAGACTTGCAGAAGTTGCCAATGTTCTGATATTTTTCTCAGGGGCAGTGCCAGCATTTATCCTCTTCGCTGAGTTAATGACTAATTCCGAATCAGCCTCAATAATCACATTGTGAATGTTGTACTTGAACGGTATTTCCAGGCAACATTCCATCGGCATGAGCTCAGCGATGTTGTTGGTTGCTTGTCCTAGATAACTATGGAAGATGATTTGTATGTTTCCTTCCTCATCCCTCAATACCCCTCCGTAACCAGCCTCTCCTAGATTCCCTTTTGAATCCTCGTCTATGTTAAATTTTAAAAACCCAAAAGAAGGGGGTTGCCAAGAAGACTTTTCTGCTGAGGGTTTTTTGTTAATCTACATTGAACCGTGAGGGGATTAACCTTGAGCTCTAACTTCTCAAGAATTCTAGCATCTCTTTAACCAATGGGTTTACCTGTAGTTGCACCTCACAGGATAGGAACAGTTTATTTCAGTTGCTTAAAGATTAGCTTGAGTATGTTGCCCACAGGACTCACTCTCTCCTTGAAAATCCTGTTGTTGTGCTCCTTCAAGACATTCCAGATTATGAATCCTTAGACAGCATCGAGGCAGATTTTATGATCTCATTTTTCAACAAAAAAAATTGCCAATTCTTCAAATTGGTGATGATGTCATTAACATCTCTGTTTGTCTGCTCAAATACTTCTCCAACCCAATTCCAAAGTGTTTTGGTGAAAGTGCATCTATTCAGGAGATGATTTGTAGTTTCTTCCTGTTGTCTACATAAGTGACATCTTAAGGGACCAACAAAGCCTCTTTTTTTAAGATTATCCCATGTCTGAATCTTGTCCTGGTGAACCAGCCACTTGAAAAGTTTGACTTTCCTCCAATGAGGGTTTTCCCAGATTTCTTTCCACTTCTTATCTGTGTTTGAAAGGTTAAACCCTCCATCTATCCTTTTGGCTTCCCTAAAGTTGAAGAGACCCGCCTTTTTCTTTCCACGTCTTAGTTGATCGTACAAGTTTGAGTTTAAGATTTGTCTCATGTCTAAAAGACCTTCAAGTGCTATAGCTTAAGTATGCAGCATGCTCATTCCTCTGTAATCTGGAAGTTTACATGTTCTCCATTTCCCATTGTTCCTTGATTGATCCCAGTAGTCACTTACCCACCTTAATCCTTTGTTGATGGTATCAGTGTGAATGTCTACTAATTCTTCACTTCAAATATTGTCCTCCTGTTGCCAATTATCCTCCCAAAACCAAGCCATGTTACCACTTCTGATCTCTTAGAAACTATGATTTTGTACTAGGGACCTGTTCTCCCATGCCCTATTCCAAATTGCAGAACCTTTTACTTGTCCTATCATTCTAATTAGATTCTTCTCCCACCATTCGCTAGCATATTTTTCCTTCCAAATTTTTTCCTAGGGGGCTTGTATTGCTTTTAGCCATCTCCACCAGATTTTGGCACCAAGAACTCTATTAAGAATTCTTAGGTCATGAAGACCCAAGCCACCATGGGACTTAGGTTTGCGCACTCTGTCTCATGCTACAAGGGTCCATTTCTTCTTTTCTTCAAGTTTTCCCTAGAGAAATTCTCTCTGAATGTTTCTTATATTAGTAGTTACACCAGTTGGTGTTGGAATGGAAAATAGCATATAGATAGGGATACTTTGTAGGATAGCGTTAGTTAGAATTAGTCTCCCTGCAAGATTTAGTGCTCTATTTGTCCATTTTCTAATCTTGTCTTTTAGCTTGTTAATAATAGGCTCCCAGATACCTTTTTGAAGTGGTTTGTCAGTGAGAGGAACTCCCAGGTACTTCGTATGTAGTGACTCTCTTTGAAAGCCAAAACTTCTGGAAAGATTTCTTTGTCTTGAAATATCCATATTGAAAAAGAAAATCTTAGATTTAGTAAGACTTACATCTATGTCTACTGCCCTAGAAAACTCACTCAAAATTTGTTTGAATGCTTTGGCTTCCTTGGCAGTGGGTGTGCCTTGAAGCTTGGCATCGTCCACAAATTGCTGATGTGTCACCATGTCCCCACCTTGATTGAGTCTCAGACCCTGAGTTCTGCCTTCCTCCTTAGCAGCTTTGATAGCTCTCCCTAACCCTTCCATCATTAGAATGAAGAGGAAAGGAGAATGAGGATCTCCTTTCCTGAGTCCTCTAGAAGGCTTGAAGGTTCTTGAAGGAGAGCCATTGAGAAGAATTGAACAGCTGGCTATCGTAGCTAGTGCCATAACCCATTTAATCCAATTGTGATCAAAGCCATAGGCTTTTAATATTGCTCTTATTCATGACCAGCTAAGCTTGTCATAGGCCTTTGCTATGTCCAGCTGCATAATCATTCCTACCTGTTTGTTGGTAATGAGTGAATGCACCATTCATGTGCTTGAATTATATTATGTAAAATGTGTCTTCCTTCCACATAGCCCATTTGCTCCTCTGACACTAGGGTTGGGAGGAGAGGTTTAAGACGGTCGGAAATGACTTTGGACATGATTTTGTACATCACATGCATAATTCTATAGGTCTAAATATGTCTGGAGAGGTGGCCTTTTCTTGTTTGTGGATTAAGGCTATGAAAGATTCATTGAGCACCTTCAAGACTGTCCTAAATCTCCGAGAGTCTTCCACTACCTCCGGGATGTCTTGTTTCGCTATCTTTTAATAAGCTTTCAAAAAGTCTACATTAAAGCCATCTGGGCCTGGTGCTTTTCCATTTTGCATCTCTTTCACTGCTTCTTCTATTTCTTCTTCTGTTACAATTCTATTGAGATTGAAATTATCTTCTCTAGTAACCAATTTAGGGATGTACTGAGTAAATCTTTTCGTAAACTGGTATCTGTCTTCTGAGGTTTCCTCGGCGATTTTCTGAAAATACTGGAGTAGGAACTTCTCCATATCTTGATGAGTGTGTCTCTCTATTCCATATTCCACTCTTTGAGTTTGCCTTTAATGTGTTTGAGCCTGCAGTGTAGAAGGAACATCTTTGAACCTTGAAGGTGAGGCTCTTCCTTCCACCATTCTTCAATGTTTGTGAGGAAATCTTGATGTGTGAGCCAAGCGTTCTCAAACCTGAAGGGGGTGTTCCTTGGTTTTCCAAAAAGGGAAGCTTCCAATTAGATAGGCTAGTGATCTAAACCCCAAAAAGGAAGAATGAGAGCAGCAATGTTGCCTCCCCTAAGAATAAGTTACTCTGAAACAATAAATCTATCCAATCTTGAGGCTACTTGGGTAGGTCCCCCTTTTTTGTTATTCGAAGTGATGATTCCATTGTTTCCATATCAACCAATTTCAAGTTGGTGATGAAGTTTTTGAAGGAAACTAAGTCTCTACCAAGTGTTCTAGTTCCTCATTTCTTCTCCATGAGTCATTTTGTTATGTTAAGATCACCACCAAGAATCAAGGGTAGAGCTGGGTATCTCTTCTTCATATCCTCCAGCGTTATGAGGAGTCGAATTTTGTCCTTCATTGGCTGTGGACCATCCACATTGGTGATAATGTAACATTTTCTTTCATGCATCGGTTGGAAAATCAGTGAAAGTTGATGTTTGGATGCCTCTGCATCATTCACACCAAATTTTTGTGGATCCCATAGAGTGATAATGCCACCAACAGATTTATTTTCCTTAACTTCAAGGTATTCAGATCTATTTAACCATTTGTTGTGTTTTTCACGGATCCTCTACACAGAGCATTTTGTTTCCTATATGAATACTATGTTAAGTTTTTCCTCTTTGATCCTTTCACCTAAATTCCTTTGTTTTCTTCTGATCCTTAGTCCTTTAATGTTCCAGGTTGTAATTTTCATTGAGGTGGGGTTTTAAAGGAGTAACTGGAAAGTTATTTCATCCTTCATGAGTCAATCATGATTTTTCTACACTCCAATAGTAGTTATTTCTGTCTTTTTCTTCACCTCCTCTTGTCTGAATTCCTTGTTAGCTTTTCTGTTATTAATCCTATTAAGGAAGTACCTTTGTTTTCCTAGTTATCATGTCCTCTTTTGACTCCTACAATTGTTTGATGTGACATATTAGGGAGTATCAGTTATACCTTGTCCACATCCTCCTGAGGGATGGAGTTTATTCCCAATTTTCGTCCATGTTCTAGAAACTTTTCCAGCTCTAGGTTCTCCCTTTTTAGAATCTCCTGTAAGTCTTGATCCATTGTGCCACTTTCACTTTGAGTCATTTCCTATTATTATTCTATTTCCATGGCACTCAAAGGATCCGTTGCATGTTCGTTCTATTCTTAAATGAACTCCATGCTGGTCTCTTTTCCTTTCCCCCTTGTTGTCGGATTCTTTGTATTCTCTTGATCCCCTCGATCTATCTCTTTTTCTCCTAAGATCTCAAACTTGTTTTAAATTTTTGTTTTATTATGCCCAATAGGGTTATTTTGTGTCTTCCTTCCCCCTCCTTTTTGTTTTCCTTCTACTTTGGTGAAACCGGTCTGGTCCTTTCCTTTGCTGGTGCTTAGGTTTTCCTCCCTTCTATTGAGAGGACAGTCTCTAGACAGGTGCCCATGCTCATGACACTTGTGATATTTGAACCGTATATGTTCATAGTCAACTGTTTTAACCCACTCCTCATCATAGACTTCTAGAATAAATTCATCTGGAAGGGCTCCTGATAGGTCCATCTCCGTACATATATAGGCATAGGATATATATTTTCCCTGTAGAGTTGCTTCTGAAATTTTTAAGAAATGACTTAATTTATTGCCTATAGCTTTTAAGGGAACTGGCATCCAATAATATAAAGGTAAGGGGTATATTCTAATCCATACTGGTACCAAAGTGAAGGTTTCTCGTTCTGACATGAAATTCATCGTCCATGGCTACATGTAGAGACCAGCTGCTGCAAAGAAGTATGGCCCTCCTTCAAAAATCCTATCTTTGTCTTCCATATTCGTAAACACACAGTAAAAAAACCATTGGATCCAAGATGTATATTTAACTCCCCCTTTGGTTTCTAGTTGTATTTTATCCAAGTCTATAATGTTTTCTCATATGGCTAGATTCCCATGAATTTGCATATGATGGCATAGTTTTCCATGTGATCCCTGTGCGCTTGCAGAGCTGGATCATTCAAAATAAACTAAGGTTTAGATATGGTCTTGGGTTTACAGGCCCCGTCTTGGCTCTGTTCTCTAATCCTTGACCTTTGTCTTCCTTTTTTCCTCCTGACAGGCTTCTTCATGGGCCCCTTGATCTGCATGGGTTTTGTTGCCTTTCGCCTTTTGAGTTTCGGTGTTTTCTGTCTTGGCCTCCAAGGGTTGTGGAGGTTTGTTCTTTCTCCCTCCTCTCCCTATTTTTTCTACCATATTACTATAGGAGGGAGTGGAGCTCCCTCCTCCCTGTGTCTCCATGGGTGCCTAATGCCCTCCGTCCCTCGCTGATGGAGAGGTTGTGCACTCTTGTACAACAAGGCCATGGACTTGGATGGAGTTGTGAGCAGAATATGGGGCATTCGTACTACATGGAGGGCTGAAGCATCTTGCAGGGACCTTTGGGCCGAGACTTGTATGCTTGCTGAGATGTTGGTTGGGGATGGCTTATGGAGCTCATGATGACATGAGGGCATGGGTTGAGCCAAGACTCAACTACTTTGACACATGGGAGCTAATTGATCTACGATCATGGGAAGCACATGGATAGATGAGACAGGTGTATACTTGTTTCTATGGTAGACTTGAGGGATGGCACATTGCAAATATGGTGGAGGTTGCTTCATGGAGCTAGATTTGGCACACCGAGAGTTGGAGTTTGATGAGATGGTCTCTTCATATGGAGGAGGCACACATATGGATGATGTTGGGATAGATGTGTCTGATTTCATGCAGCACATTGACACCAAACATCATGGACGACATGTTGCAGATGAGATGAGGACTACTTCATGGACCTGAGGATGGTTTACTTATATGGATGGATTCTTGATCGAGTTCAAGATGTGACAGGATGTTTTGAGAAATGACTGATGGTTGCATGAGGATGTGCATTCTCATGGTTTGAACGTGACAGTTCCACTGATCACCCGACTAGTTCAGTCATGGGGGTTAACAGTGTAAAAAGATATGTTAACATTTTGTTCGAGTATCATTACCACAGTTCACATGAGGACGACACATGATGAGCTCGACGTGATATGTTGCAGTGGGCATGTAGCTTGAGATGGAGGGGCGAGCCTTCCATGATGGAGCAACATGTGGAGATTGTGACATGGTGGTAGATGGTCATGGATTGAGATGACTTCTGCTATATGGCATACCGATGGGTGCATACCTTGGTATGGTTATCTTGGTGATGGGTGGTTGCTGAGGTGAGACATGATGGAGACGGTGGTTCTACATATGTGGCAGTGATGGTTGCAGTATGTCGAGGAGTTGACATCATGGATGATCTTGGTCGATGGTTACCAGGATGGTATGTTGTCGAGGACGACAATGATTTCAGGTGGAGGAGGATGTAAAGCCTCTAGTTGTTCGACGCGGTTAGGCACCGGGCGACCCGAGCGCACGCACGGGCAAGAGGCGAGTTGGGTTGAACGACGGTTGGGCGACACTTGTGCAGTAGACATGCCAAAAATATGTGACATTCTCTTGAGCCATATGTGCACATATGAGGAGAGCGTTGGGAGTTTATACACCTTGGAGCCTTAGGCAACAATTTTGGAAGCCGACATATAGATTGGGCGTTCAAAGGGGTGTGCGCACGAAGGTTGGGTGGTCAGCTGGGCAGCGCCACCCACATGTTACGATGAGTATATATGAAGTGCGATTGAAGAGCATTTGGGGGCATCGCATTCGATCATTGCAACTTCGCACAAGTGAGTAGTGTGTAGGTTCTAGTGCACATTTGGAGAAGGACAAGGCATAGTTCTCATGCGCCCATCCTTGGGCTAGTCGCACGATAGAACATTGCACTTGGTGTTGGACGAAGGTGTGGGCGAAGTTGCGCCCGGTGTTCGGGTGAGGTGTGCACGGTGAACGTGTGGCACCCGATTTGTTTGACAACTTCCCGTGGGTGTCTTGGCGACTTGGGTGAGTGCCCGCCCATTGTGCAAGTGTGCACAAAGACTTGTTGGAGTGTTGGTTTGTGGACGGAGGTGTGTCTTTGTTCGAGGCGCTCGTGTGTGGCGACTTTGAGGTGCACCCAAGTTGGGCAAACGAAACGACGGTGCGACGAGGTGAACGAAGGTTTGGTTAGTTGTGAGGCGACCGTGCGGAGGTGCCGACGAGCTAGGCAACCGAGTTTGCCGATGTTGTGAAAATTTGGCTATGTAAATTTGGGGTCTCCCAAGATTTAACTTGTGCATTGTAAAAACGAAAGATTGTATAATATGTTGTTGGGCAAACTCATATTGCAGGGAGTTGCTCCTCCCTTTATACTATTGCATTTCTCTTATATAATGTTGTTGATAATGAATGTGTATGGGTGTTCATTGGTATAAAGGCACATTAACAATACTTGGTAACGAAAAATAAACTAAGTATGGATGATTAAGGCGTAGTCTACAATCGTAAGTATTGGTGAAAAGAAAACGGTTGGTAGTGCCGCACCTCGCCGACACGGTTGAAAGACCACCATAGGCTTGGGGGCATGACAGAATGGATGGCTTTTTCTGAATGCCCCAATCGAATATCAAATTACTCTGCCCCAGTATTTCGGCAACGTCACTAGTTTCTCAATGCCTCCCAGTTGTCAGAAAGTTCAAAAGCTTCGCAACATGCCTAGTAAGACTATGGGTGTTGATTTTAAACAATTCAATAAAATTTCGGATAACTCATTGGAATGAAGAACAGAAGAAATGGTGGAGATGGTGGGTATTACCTGTCACACACTCACCCAATACCGACATGTGCATTTAAATTTTCTTCAATGCTTCAATAACTCCCAAGTTGCTA
>APFE030844386.1:0-11559 GCA_000404065.3 Pinus taeda
ATCTGAATACAAATAGAAGGAATCACACTTGGAAATATTAACTGGAATTGAAACTAACTTATTTAACATGAAAGGAAACTATGATAATTGAACAACAAATAACCATATAAGCATCAAACTAAAAGTAATCAATTCTTAACTTTGAAATCTATGATAATGTTACTTAGAATGAATAACAATCTAATGTTGCAATGAACTTAACCAATTCAATAAAGAGAATCACGCATTTGTAACACATAGCTAAATCTTGAATCTTGAATGAACAACAAATGTAAATCAGAATTGTCAATCATCATGGTAATCATAATGATATTAACTTAACAATAAAAAAGAGTAAATAATAAAAAGAAATGATTATAACACAGATGAAGCAGTACATCTTCTCTTGACTAGGCCCAAAGTCTCCATAAGTCCCCACTATTAGATACTCAGAATACGATTATGAATTAAACGCAGTCTTCTTAATTAAAATAAGTAATAGATTTACAACATCACCAAGATGAAAGTATCATATGTCCAAAAGAATAATTACAAATTGTGGATTTCTGAACTAACTTTTCAATTCCCCTTTCGGCCTTATATAACATTTTGAAAAGTAAATACATAGAAGCGAATCCTTAGGATCAAGGGATCTTGAGGATTTCGCAACACTTGAACTGATTTCGTCATAAAATAACATTGGTCCTCCCTGATCTTCCAAGGTCTTCCATGCCCAAGACTTTGTCTTTTACCTTTACTGGTTGCTACTATTATGTTGATTGACAACCTTTTTCCAATCCGCGTCTCTGCACATAAAGATAATAAAATCTAGTTTTTTCGTGCCTAGATTTATCTAATTTTTTACTGATTGCTTTTACCCAACTTCAGTTGTTGTTTCCTCTACTTTTATCCATAAAATGAAGATAAACATGTCAAGAAAAATGCTTAATCAAGCTATTTACAAGGAGAAAACATACCTTTTTCTCGACCTAACATACTCCCCAGCTTACCTTATTACATGTCCTCATGCAATCAGATGTTTTAGGTGTAGTTGAGTTAAGGAATGGGTAGGATATAACTCCTTCTTATATACACTGAAACCGTTTTTCTTCCTAAGCATTACAAAGGCCTGGCTCACTTGATAATCTGACAGGTTGTAGTCACTGCAGTACCCATCTAGAGGGTACCATATAATTGGGCTTATATACCGACACCCTATCCACTCAAGCTCCACGGTTAAGACCATGTTACTATATTTATGTAAGCGAGAGGAGGAACCTATAAAATTCCTGAGTTGAAATGGCTCTTTGTTCCTGATAGTAATGCTAGAGACTTCCCTTCTCTATCTGGATGCAGATAAAGCTTCTTCTTTGATCTCCTGGAAGTAATCCTTCCCTGCTTGTATAATGTCTGTGTGGAACGACCCTAATTGGCCCACAACACCAGTGCATTTCATAAATTGTTTGTTCTTGACAGAGAGATGCAAGCATTTTGTAGGTTCTCCCCTAACCCACAGGTCTATGCCATATTCTCATTTTCTAATAATATTATGGGCCTTGGCCCATTTGATCTGGTTAGTAGCAAAGGAAAGAAAGGCTTGGAACTGGATATCCCCTATAAAGGGTCCAGGATTGTTGTCTAAGTCATCTTCTAAAAAGAAATTATGCATGTAAAGTTCACACAAGAGGTGTTGTACCTGCTCGTTTTGTTCTCTAAAACACTTGATGAAGTCTGGGATGGTCTCGATTTCCATAGACTTGCCAGCTTTAATAACTTTGACCTTCAGTAGGAGGTACTGTTCTAGGAGGAACAATGCATAGTTGGTAGCAGGAGCTTGACATGACAGGGTATCTGAGTAAAGAGAGCAAACAATCTTCAATTGCTCTTTAACCTTCTGTAACTTGACCTATGATTTTTCAACCTTCTTTTGCTCAGCCTTTTAATGGGTGAAGGTCTCATCCTCAAGGACTATGAGTACCTCGAATTTCTTCCTTAATTCTTGATGTACACGTAGGGGCACTACTTCATCTTTATGCTGAGTTAATTCTTGTTGAATCTTAACTAATTCATTCTGCAATTTCCTAATGACCACTTCCCTTACTAGGGGAATGTAGGCAGGTGTTTCCTCTATTTGGGCCTCATAATCCAGTGTTTCCATAGGATCAGTTTGAATAGTAGCCTCATTCACTTTTTGTCATGCAATAATCAACTTGGATGGTTTCTTTAGCATTAGTTTGAATGATAGCATTCACAATAGGTATGTTCGTTTAGGTCTCCAATGGGAAAACACAGGGGTCTTCAGTCTGCATTTCGCTATCTTCTAAAATACATTGCTTTGTCTGAGTTCCCTTTGAATAAAATAAAAGAGTCTCAGTCTAGGTTTCAACATCTTCCCTAGAACAATGTTTTGTCTGGGTCCCTGTGGTCTCCAATTTTCCTTTCAATTTTCTGACCTTGATTGCTTCCTTCAACTATTCTCTTAGCTGCTTAATTATTTTCTTTTGCCTCCTATATTTCTTGAGCTTTTTTCTGAGTCTGTCCTTGTAGGTGTTCTTTGTTGTGAGACTTCTGACTGGTGGTGGTACAGTTGCATTTACCTCAGGTTCATGTTTAGGTGGAATTGTGTTGACACCAGAGTGAGGTTCTATTGTAATCATATCTCCTAATGGATCTTCACCTTCCATGTCTATTTTGTCATGAATTTCTCTCCCAGGAGACCCCAATGGAATGGTGTCTCCTGAGCAATTATCGTTTTTAGGGCTTTCTTATAGTTGGGCCTCGTCGTCAGGGGACTTCATAAAGCTAGTATTTCCTAGTTGATTTTCACCTCCTAGGGTTTCATATGTAGCATTTTCTTCAACCGGGGGATCCAGTGAACCAATAGTTTCTACTTGATTTCCTTCTCTAATGGTTTCTTCTGCAAGCACTTCTGCTTCAAGGGGCTTTTCCATAGAAGGGACTGGTTCCCTCTATTCTTCCATATTATCAGTAAACGACAGGGTTTCATCATGACCATGACTGCCACAAGGGGTAGACTGGTTGGGGGTGCAATTTTTCCCTTCAAAATTCTCTGATTTCTCCCTTCCTTCACCAAATATCCCCATATTTTCCAACACTCTGGCCACCTCTTTCTCATAATCTTACAAGGAGTCATTCTTCGGACTTGGAGGGGGTTTATTAGATGGCCCGGCTTCATTTATTTGAATTGGGGTGTTTTGTTGCGGCTTCACCCTCATATAACATCTTCGTTTTGCTGGGCCCGAGGCCATAAAGGAATTCTTCCTTTTCTATGTCCGTTTTGGACCTGTGGCTCTTGGCCCTTGCTTTTCAGTTGCTGGGTTCTCCATAGGTGGGGCCAGAGTAGGATTTACAATATTATCCCAGGTTAGATGTTGTTGGCACATTCCATGTATGATAATCAATTTGATCAACCCATGATGACTAATGATTGTATGTGGGTCATTTTATTTTCTAACTCGATGAGCAATATCATGTGTTGGCTTATATGGGCCTGACCCAGGTTTGGAAGAGTTAATTAGCCAAACAAATCCTGTAGCTACCGGCCCTTTCGGCAACAGCCCGCGGAGCGCAGACTGAGGTCTCACCCAAGGTAGCAGGTGAGGGTGCTAGAACCAGGTTTCCACACCCTTGCGATGTCTTGATGCAGTCTAGAAGTTTCGCACATTGTTCTATAGCCTTGTGCTGCTCTGCTTTCACGCAGATCTGAAACAAGGCTATTTCTCAATACTAATTACTCACTGAGTTATTATAGATCAGATCTACTTGTAACGGTATTTAAGCAAACATTTAACAGAAAAAACCAGTTCGCGCACTTAAAAAAGATATAGATTTGCATAAACTCATACCATAAACATACATGCATAGATCAAATGATTATATTAACCACAATTTAGCTAGATCCGCAATAATTCAGATTTAACACAGAATTTTAGAATCAACTTATCTTTATTCAAATCTTTCACCAACACATCCAGATCTACCCTGCGCACTCAGCTGCAGGGGTCTTTTCACACAGCTGTGGACTTTACTGGGCCTCTTTGCACACAGCTGCAAAGCCTCTATCTACCTACCAACACCCTTCACTCAAACTTATAGACGCTTAAAGACTTCTCTTCCCACAAACCCATTACCTTTCAGACCAAAGTACATACCAAAAAGTTACCTTCTACCCATAGAGCCTTGCTCTATTTATACATTCCTATGGTTCATGGACCATGGAAAAACTGACTTACTTCCTATTATTATATATTACTTCTTGTGTAGACAACCCTTTGACTCGACTTATTTACAATTCGCGCTCTGTGCCCTTTGTGGAGTCTTTACCATACCTTTCCCAAAATTGCAGGCTTTGAGCCCCAAAACTGTTACGCGAGCCCTCTGCTACCCAAAAGTCCCCCAACACAATCATCGTGACTCATCCCAAGTCACTCAGCTAGTGTCACAATCTTCACGCAAAGGTCGTTCAACAATTTATGTGCGTCGCTCATGCTTGCAACACACTTGGCTGCTAGCTTCTCTACCTGTTCCACACGAGCTGTTGATGCATCCATATCATTGGGAGTTACCTATCCAGGATCAGATACTACTTGCATATGTGTTATCTTTCCTTCTATGGCTGTGGAGACCACAAATTCTTCATCAATCCAAAGCTGGATGCGTTCCTTAAGCACTGCCTCCTTTTTCTGTGCGGCATCAACTTGTGCCTGGAGAGCCTAGGCCTCCCTCATTTTAGCTAACTGCTGCATGATAGCGACTATTTTCACAATCCCTCAGACTGTGTCATAAGCCTGCTACAACTCTCGTGCTTCTGTTTCATCTTGTTGTATGGTTGGGTCTTCTTGGAGAGCGGTGAGCGTAAGGAGGGACTGATCTAACAGTCCCGAGAAATATTGTATAGCGCACTTTATCATTTCCAATCCTGCTTGAATTTCACCCTGGCGCTGCTCCCGGATTTCCAGTGGTGTGGCTGACTACGCCTTTAGTCTTAGCTCTACAATTTGTAGATTTAAGTCCCATTGAGCCTTCGCGGCCTCCTCCTGGGCTGTACGGAATCCTGTCACCATGCGATGAATCTTGTCAGTGGTTGGGAGTTCGGCTAGGATAGCTAACTCTGGGATCTTGCTACAAGCGGACATCACAGCTTGTTCCACTTCCTAGGTGTGTGAGATCAAATCATCTATCTGGAGACTGACCTACTCCAGATTTGCCTTGTGCTCCATCGTTGTTTGGAGGGCACGACCTTCCCGGGCACAAAGCTCAGTGGTTACCCCATCCTATAGTTGGTATAAGGTTTCTCTATGAAGAGTAGCCAAGTTCAATCCCCAACTTCACATATCCCCCTCTACTTCGGCCAAGATAACACCTACTGGCAATGCTAAGGTGTTCATTGAATTGGTACACACCATCTGGTCAGTTGCAGTTGTGCCCTCAGTTAATTGTAATCTTACCCCGCCTAGGGGTTGCACCTGTAACGCCTGCAACTGTGCTCGAATCTCCCCCAACATAGTTGTCTACTCAGTGATTAGTTCCGTTGATGCATCGATGGGGACATTATTCAGCGAGTTGTTGTTGTCAAGAAATTCCTTCTCCAAAGCTTTGGCTATCTTTAACTTTTTGTGTGTATGCGGTGATTCCATGCTGCGTGATCACTTGACGGGGGTAGATTCAGTAAGATGGTCTGCGCATTCCTGTATCTCCTGCTCCTGTTGCATATCATGGTCTGAAGCCATTTCCTGATCTATCGTGGTTCCTTCGGTTGGCACTTCCTTAGGTGCTTCCTTCTGTGAAGTTGCCTGTTGTCCCCGACAGGCCTTTTCTGCCAGGTTAGTGAGTCGTTGCTGGAGGTCCTCTTTGTGTTGTTGTGTTACCATTATTTCTAGTACAGCCTTGGCTGGGGTGCGCCATTTAGGGGGCCATGTTGCTAACACTGCATAAATGACATCGTCTGTTGCCATGAACAAAAGTGTGACCCATGCTCGCTTCAGATCCTTCCATGCCCGGATATATAAATTATGCGTGTTCGCTTTGAACTCGGTCGTGATTTGCAAAATGTTGTAGATTGTTGGAGACGTTCATGGCCTGCAAGAAATCCGTGTCTAGATAGTGTTACACAGCAATTTGTCACCGTCCCTGTTACCCTTTCTCCCGCACCTTGGAGGACTCATTCCAGGACCTGTGAGAAGTGACATGACCTGGAAACACTTGCATTGTATTCCCCTGAGTATGAACTTCATTTTCCCTGAAGACATCTCCTACAAAAAACCCATAAAAACAGCCATTTTTCCATTAACGCAGTTTCACTGTGCATCACTCACGCCAATGGGGGAAATCCTCCAAAGAGGGCGCACCAGTTGGCACTCTGTCACAGAGTCGCACTCACGCCAGCCAAAATGGGTGATGTTTTTTAACAAACCAACAGTCGAAGATTCATCCTAACCAACTCCTGGACTGAATCTATCTTGAGTTGGGTGGTTTGGCTTCAAATCTCCATAGAGGGGAATTGGTTTTCCAACTCTCATGGAAGCTTCTTAGTGATAAATCCAATCCCATGAATATTGTGGATGATCCCAACTTCCCCCTCTCTATCTCTAAAAGCTTGTCCATTTTCCTTAGGCAAGCTAGTTCCAAAGATTGAGAATTGTCAAGTTCATGCTGCAAGAAGCCTTCTTCATTTCCATAAGGCCAAATCTAAGTAAGGAGATTCTTGTCTAATAACCAAGGAGAGAGAGGCTTGTTCCCATTCCCAACAAGCTTTACAAGACATGTGTTGTTGATCACCCAGCCAAAGGAGGATTTGACGTCAGAACTATGGTTGTATTCTTCTTTGTTTATCAATAATAAACGACTATTATTATGGTTCCACTCTTATTGTTCTTTGTAATGATGATGAGTTATATCCTTTCTAACTAATATATAGTTGCATCTATTGGATTTTATGCTTGTGTTTGTGTCGTTCTTTGTATGTGCAGGTGTCCATTCATGGAGATTGTATGGATCGTGACCGGCCGGAGCAAAGGAACGGGAGCGTCAACTCTTCTACAAGCACTAGTGTTGGAATCCAGGTAGGCCCTCATCATCGGTCTTTAATTTGCAATTAGGAACTTGTGTGATAGTGTTGTATGATTGTTGCTAGACCCGATTTGGGCTAGTAGGGATCGCCTCTGTCCGCAGAGGGGATTTAACTCCACAACAATTTGGCGACTCCACTAGGGAGTTAGCTTTTTGTCTTCGTTGTTTGATTTGTAAACTTTAGACAGAGCCTAAAGTATGGCCAGATAGCCTTTGAAACGCTATTGCTCTGCATTAGCGAAGTAGATCAACGCCACTTCAGTCCATCTCCGGTTTGGTTTACGAACTAAACAACTTGGAACTTGTCTTGTTTCTTGGTTGTTTCTTGGTTGTTTCCTGCTTGGTTAGCCTTCTAGGTTGAGTTCTTGTGTTGTTTCTCATCCCTTGGTGTACCTGGTTATTGTTGGCCTAGCATTGGCTTGCTTTTTTTTTATTTTTGCATAGAAAACTTGACTGACGCGCTTTTATAGCGTTACAGTCATGCCAATTGGCGCTAGTTGCTCATTGACAACCTGCGCCAATCCTCAAAAGCCGCTAGTTGCAGCCTGACAGTCACACCAGGCCTGGGAACTTTTGAAGTTTGCTTGGTTTTCAACCTCCTGAGCTTGGTTTTTGTTCTGGGTACCTTTTTTTGACTACTTGAGTGTAGGGGTGATTTTAGGGGCGAATGTTCGCCCTTTGGCGAAATTAAGGGGTTTAAAATTTTTAGTGGGCGAATATTTTGTATCATAGTACATGTTTACAAATCACTTCAAATAGCCCACCTTATTTTAAGGGAGAGGGTAAAAAAGGTAAATTTAGCCCTTGAAATTAGGAGTTACAACCTTCCATTCGCCCATTTTCAAGAATAGGTTTTATTTAAGTGAATCCATTCGCCCATTTTCAAGAATAGGTTTGATTTAAGTGAATCCTATGGGCCAAAGGCCCAAATACCATATTTATAAAAGAGGTATGGTAAATTAATAAAAATATAAATAAATGAGAGGTATGGTAAATAAATAAAGCATTTTTATATTTACTCCATAAGTCACCTTATATACATGCAAGGGTGTAAACAAATAAAAATATAAGTAAAGTGGAGGTATGGTAAATAAATAAAACATATTTTTATAATTACTCAAAAGGTATGGTAAATAAATAAAAATATAAATAAACTACACGCATGGTAAATAAATAAAACCTCTTTTTATATTTAGTCCATAACCCTCGTTCTATTTATGAAGGCTCAAGAAAGAGGTTTTATTTAAGTGAATCCTATGGGCCAGATACCATATTTGTAAAGAGGTATGGTAAATTAATAAAAATATAAATAAGCGAGAGGTATGGTAAACAAATAAAACTTTTTTTTATATTTACTCCATAAGTCACCTTATATTTACGAACACTCAAAAAATGTGTTATATTTAGGTGAAACCTATGGGCAAAATACTATGGGAAAAATACCAGAGGCTAAATTATTATTAATACCATGAAAAAAACATTATTAACCCTAATAAAAATAAAAATGGCACATGGTATTGACCCATGGTATTCACCAAAATGGAACATGGTATTGACCCATGGTATTCTCACCAAAATGGCACATGGTATTGACCCATGGTATTCACTTGGAATGTAGCCTATTTAAATGGGGGAATTAAACCGGAATAGATCCATCTTTACTCTGGGTCTACTAACCCCCGAGAGGTATCAAATATCGTGATATGCAAACTAGCATAGAGTGAAAAAATATTTGATCCGATGAAGAGTAAAAATGGATGTTGTAATTTAATGTATGCTAAACATTTTAGCTTTGTTAAAATAAAAATCAACTATTAATTTTATTCATTTTTATAAATTACTAATAGTAATTTTTAAGCTCCGGGTTTATGATAACCCATGGTATTGACCCATGGTAATACCATGGTATTCATGTGAGCTTAGAATATTTAAAGGGGAAATTCTATCATCTTAGATCCATCTTAATTCTGGGTCTACCAAGTGCTCAGAGGGAAAAATAGATTTCATCCCCCTAAGAGTGGTAGATGTGGAGTTAAAATGGATGTAGGTTGGTTTTTATGATAATGAAGATATTAAATAGACTTAGGAAATTATATTGTAAAAACATCTTAAGGTGAATGGTTAAAGCATAGACATTGGAAAAGTATATTTGTATACTTCTGTTTTAAACTGAAACACATCCAGGGCTAAAAGGAATGGATGGATTGCACTAGTAATCCTTCTATAACTTTCCAACATAGGCTGGAGTAAACAGATTGTAATTTGGGTAATTTTTCTAACTGCAAATATGAACATAGTTGTGTATTGGCAGGGTGGTTACGAGGTCACTAGAAGTGATGAATTTGAATTTTTCTTGGTTTTATATATAATATTATGTTTTTTCTCATGCTTTTTTTGAATGACATGGGTGAATTTTTCCTACACCCACTAGGTTATCGATATGTAATTTCGGTAATTTTGATTTCAAAAGATATTTTAAAGAAATGCAATGATTTCATTTGTGTATTCAGTAAACACGATATTCTAATGGAATTCTACATTTGTGGTTTACCTATACAGATTCCATGGAGAAGTATTAGTGGTGTGACATCAACTGTCCTCAAGCAGATGCTTTAGTTTTACTCTTTTCTGGAAGAAAATACTTTCTTCCAACATTTTTGAGTTCCACGAAAAATTTGAAAGTCCTAACAGTATTCAATTATGGGTTCATGAGAGACATAATATTCAATTATGGGTTAAAGAGATCCAACGTGAATGATCTATCGGACTTATCTTCACTTAGTTTATGAATATTCACTTGGAGAGGCTACATGTGCCCCACTTCAAGAGCATAGTAAAGTCATGTATAACTTAGAAAAGCTATCTTTAAGCTTTTAGTGAAGATTGGAAAAATGTCTGGGTTCAATAACGCCCAGTCAAGCAGTAAGCTTCCAATAATGCTAGATTTTAAACTCGAGCACTTTTGTGATTTGGAGGAGATGCCCCCTCGTATTGGTGGCACATCTTCAGTTGTGAATTGGACTATACTAATTGTCATTTCCTTCGAAAGTTACCTGATGACTTGGGGAACCTCAACTCTTTAAGAATGTTAAGGAAGGAAAGAAAGTACATTATGCTAAGTTCTCTTATGCTTTTGAAGTTTTTCTTGGATATCTACAATGTTTCAGGTAGGAAAGTACATTCTGTTAATGAAAATTTGTCTTGATATAAAGGCCCAATTTAAAATTCTAATGCTTTCAAAAAACATTGTATAATTGTAATGTTTCTAAAAGGAAAGCATATTTTTTCAATTCAAGTATCATGATCCCATATTCCAACTTATTTTTTAGTAACCCATTAGGGTTTGTAGCTTTGAATAAATCCATGTCTTTTGATAAGATCCTCTTCCAAATTAGAACGTAGTGTCCTTTTAGCAATAACCACATACAATGTCTTGATTTTGTTATTGAGAAAATAGAGGTTGTGAAACAAGCTTGTGTCATACAAGGACTTGATTCATTGATTATGTATCAATTATGGCTCTTGATGTAACAATGTCTTGATTTTGTTGCTTGAAAATAGAGGTTACGCTTTACTATTTCACATAATTTCTTACAATCTTTCCATAAGTATTGATTTTTAATCTCACTCAGTCATTGAGGGATGACAGTAATGACAAAGGTAATATTCCATTGTTTGAAGTTACCCTCTTACTAAATATTTAAATATATCACCAAATTTAACTATTAGTTAAAGGAATTGTATTTGATTTGTAAATAATTCATTGCTTGATTTATAGATTGTGATTTTTTCCCTTTTTATTTTTTTCTTAGGTTTGGTATGAGATATCTTCCAATATTTGGGTTCCATAGTTTCCCCACCATAGCTACGAGGTTCATATGCTATCATTAAATATTCTCGGAATGTTACAACTTTTCCAATAAGTATGCTTTGAAACATTGTTGTTGCTTTTCCATGGTGTTAATGCAAATAAGCACTGCAACTAGTGCCATTATTTAGATTAAGTGCCAAAATCTAGGTGGTCTTGTAATGATGGAGTGATTGTTTTCTAGCTACTAAGGCCATATGCACTTTTATCTCTTGTGTTGTCCTAAGATATTCAAATTCATAATAAGAATTGAGGTCTCGTTTCCACTGTAGATTGCAGTCAGTTTCTTGAACATAATATATAATATATTATATTTTACTAATCAACTTTGGATGTGATCCCTTGCAGGAAAGAAAATTCAAAGTGACTTTGATTTCAAATTGATTTGTCGAAACATCCACACAGGAAAGAAGATTCAAAGTGACATTGATTTCACACTGATTTGTCAAAATGGAGGCAAGAGAAAAGGAAACTTTGTATTCAACAATGCTCTTAATTTCATATGTACATGCACAGACATATTAGTAGAAAATATTGAAGGGTTGCCTAAGTAATATTTTCCATTCCACTACATTCTTTATAGCTTGTAAATAAATAACTCAGAACAATTCATTACACTACTT
>APFE030844402.1:6759-29825 GCA_000404065.3 Pinus taeda
ACATCATCACCTCCCATTGGAATGGAAAGCATTGGGCTAGTAAATACATATTCTCCCATGGATATCTTGATATTATGGCATTTTCCAGAGCAATTTATTGTTCCTCCATTTGCAATCATCACTTGACACTCTGGTGCTGGATATAGGAAGCAATTCAATTCTTTGCTACCTTACAATGAATAAAATTGTGGGTGCTTCCTGAATCAATCAACACTATTACCTTTTTCTTCTTGATTTGTCCTTCTATCTTGATGGTTTGAGAGTGGTAATTCCCGCCAATGCATTACAAGATATGGTCGGATTTATTTGTTCTTCAGCTTTGTTCCTGGAGTATATCCTCTTCTTTTGACCTTTCTTTCTCCTTTTCTTCTTCCTCTTCACAATCTATGTAGAATAATTTCTTCTCAGCACACTTATGACCTTTAGTGTATTTGCTATCACAACTGTAACAAGCCCTTTTGCTCTTTTTTCTTCCAATTGTTGTGGTGTCAACCTTATAGGTTGTGGAAGACTAGGGGAACAACACTTCCATCTTTATAGTTGTGAGTGGTATGCTTCTTGGTTGCCATAATTTTGCTTTCCATTTTTCTTGCTAACCTGAATGCCTTCTCTAATGAATCAGGTTCCCAAAGGCGAACATCATGTTGGATATTATCCTTTAAAGACCCTATGAACACATCAATCCTATGCTCCTCTGGAATATCTTTTACCCTTATGTTCAATTTTTGGAACTCCTCAATGTGCTCCATTATTGAACCCTTTTGTTTGAGACTTATCAATTGCTAAAAAAAGTGTTGCTTTTTGTATCCTCATAATGTGCCATCAATTCTTCCGTAAAAATTGCCCAAGTGATAAATTGTTTACGAGAGCAAAGCCATTGATACCATACAAACTGATTTGGTTCCAAATATAAAGTTTCCATACGTACCTTTTGTGTGTTTTGCACATTATTGAGATCGAAAAATTGCTCCATCTGTAATATCCATGTTGCGGGATCCTTTCCATCAAACTTCCTCATATCGATTTTTGGAATCTGATGGGTCTTCGATCCCACATTAGAGTCTATGGAATCATGATTAACATTTCTTTTGTTCTCATCATGAGTTTCCTTTACTACCCTTTCACCCTTAGTGACCATTTCTTTTAGCAACTTATTCATATTTATCTTCAATTCGTCCATGTCTGTCTTCAAATCTGTCTTCAAATCGTCCATGTCTGTCTTCAAATCTGTCTTCAAATCGTCCAATCTTAGCTTCCATGCCATTCATCTTAGCTTCCATGCCCTTTATCTTAGATTCCATGCCATTTATCTTAGCTTCTGTTAGCTTTTGTGAGGCTGAGATTTTTTGCACTTGGTCTTGTAATTTTGATATATCATGTAGCATTTCTTCCTCTTCTTCATGAGTCATGCTAGAGCTTTCAGGTTCCTTACTAGGTGTTTGCATTTCTTTCCTCGGGGCATCAGTTACCGATAATAATGCTCTACTATGCCCTTTGAATTCCTTCAAAATAAATTTTCAAACCAAGCTTAAGCAAAAATTTAAGAAAATCTACACACCTTTTTTCACTTTGCAGGAGCTCGATATTTCCTCTGATGTATCTCTGTACTTTCAGATCATCTAGTTCTAAATTTTTTACCTGTAGTATCCCTCTGTGTCCTCTTTCCAATTCCACAAGTCTGACCCAAATTGGATTCTCCAAGGAAGATTTATGCGGAATCTCCCATAGTGACTTGATTATAGACTAGTTCAGTAGAGTGAACTTGTACGACGTGCCACGAGTCACTGTTTCGAGATTTGGATCTAACCAATGGACACAAGAAACTAAATTCCGTCCTCTTTATGTACCTTCTTATGAAATTTCAATCTGATGCTCAGAGAGAATGTTATGACGATTTTCACCAGGTCACCTGTTTTGAATGTAATTCAGGAGTCTGCAAAAAGACCAACTTCCTCAGATCATATCTCCGCAAATATCGTGCAAAAAGCTCTGAAATTTGGACCCAAGGTTCAGCGAGATTTCTTCTCAAATGGGTTTTTTTTGCGACTTCTGAAACATCATATAAAAATAGTTATAGTGAAAATTCCACGATGACCTGTTTGGAGCAGCGAAACCCTAGAATCCAAAGCTCTGATACAAAATGTTATGAAACCAGCTCAAGAAAAGATAGAAAAGATAGATCAAGGCCTTAGAATTCAGCCTCTTAGAGGGGGCAACCTCCTTTACATTACATAAATGAACAATTCTTGGATGATTCAAATGACAAAACCTCCTTTCTATATATAGGAGTCTAAGGAGTCACAATATAACCCAGCCGACCTAACAATAATAATATAAAGCCACAAAAAAAAGAATAGGGGGATTCTATGGGGCACAATACTAACAATATGGGGGCAATAGGGGCACAAAAATATCAATAAGGGTTACAACTACCATAGCAATGGGGTAATCACTAGTATTATAGGGACCCAACAATGTCTTCTACCATGATCATCATGCATAGATGCTAGCGTTGGGGCTTGATTTTTTCTTTTTGATGATGTATCAGCATGTCTAGATAATAAAGGCTATGGGGCCTCATGTCTTTGGATGACATTTTTGTAAAACCCACACGTTTTACAGACATTTGACTAATGAAAACTACTACTTCTATTTCAGTATATCTTGTACAATATATGGATGAATATTTCATTTGATTTCTTACATGTGGTTTACAAATGCCAATTTAACACGCACTTAGCCAATGCATCAATTAATGTGCTCAAACTTCTCGAAATGTGTTTATACTCGATATAATCAAACTCTCTCTCTCTAAGAGAGGAACCCACAAAAACATTATTAACATTGAAGCACTTCTAACTAAGTGGACATTGTTTAAATGTAATACTATGAGTTTCGAATCTAACCTAACGATCAACGATGAATGCCAAATGAGATGGTGTCTAATAATAGCTCAATCACTGCATTATACTCTTCAATGTTATTCGTTGTTTGACCAAGGCATATCCCATGGATAGAAACTAAGTCTTCTATGGGTTAATAAATGACCCAAGTTGTGGAAGACAAATTTTGACTACTACGACTAGAGCCACTAGCAAAGCCAATGTAAGCTTGAGGGAGAGTCAACATCTACAAATCAAGTGTAACACAAGTTAAGCAGGAGAATTTGCAGAAAATTGTAAAAGTTGCTAAAACTTTCCACACATAAAATATGGTACAACTAATCAAGGTGGATATTGGTGGCCACCCACCTATTCCAACTAGAACCCCCAGTCAGTTTCATCTGTTTCCTTAATTGTAGTACAATTTACTAATTTTGGCAGTTATTTGGGTCCTAAACTTTCAGAGCTGTTTTGAGGCCCTAAACGATTTTTTTTTGGGTAAAACAATGATTGCAATTGCAATCATTTCGATAGTTGTAGGCCTTAGAGAGATTTTCAAACGAGGCATTGTACATGTCAAATGGAGATAATATGACCAAGTTATGACCCCAAGAAGTTGGTTTCCCGACTAACCCCAATGGGGCTCATACAATCTTGGTCTTACATCTCCTCGGGTTAGGGTTTTCATTGTTTAGGGTTTTCTCTTATTGTTCAATAATAAAATGGCCATTGAGCCTTATTGTAACTCGGTTCAAAGGTGGGTATCCACCACATCTCTTCTTAGAGATAAGCTACCATCGCTCAAGCTAGTCTTATTTCCATTTTCTTTGTAAGCACAGTTCAACATTTTTCTATTAATGAAATGAAGTGTTACTTCTGCTACATCTTTGTATTTATGGTCGTATCTATAATTTGTTGCGTTCCTGTTTAAATCTGGATCTGTGGTATCAGAGGTGTCTGCTCTTTCTCTGTTTTCCTTTGAATGTCCCCAATGAGGTAAAGGTATAAGGGCATAGGGCTCGATCTGGTTGAACCTTTGCAAGATTAGCCTCACAAATCCTATAGTCCTCCCATGTTGAATGAAAGAAAGATGAGGGGGCAAGAGATCCTATCAAAATCTTGCTCGAAGAATCCCTCGAGCGACAAAGGAGCACGATGATGGACAAATTTTCCTAGGTCCTTCAACAACTATCCAGGGGTGATCAATCTACTTTAAGAAGCTACTCTGGAAACACCACACCCTTTAAGGTACAAGTTAATTTTGACATTCCCATATTTGAGGGTTAAATAGATGCGAATGCCATAGATAAATTGCTAAATCTACTAGAAGGATAGTTTTTTGTTCATGAATTTTCCAGTCAAGAAAAGATCACTTTTTCACTTTTCAAAACTACGACCCATGTCAAGGACTGGTGGGAAACCTACTACATGCAGAAGGATGAAAGCATGGCCTCAATGCTTTCAGTTGCACCCACTTGGAATTCATTCTTGGATGCCATCAAGGAGCAATACTGCCCTTTCGGAAGCTATGAGGATAAATACATAAAGTGGACCACACTGTGGCATGGAAGGGACCAAGATGTGCCGAAGTTTACCAATATTTTTCATACCCTTCACACAATGTTGGGTATCAAGGATTCTGAGTAGCATTTGGTACAAAAATACCATGAATTCCTACACAGGTAAATCCAAGATGATATGGATTTCCTGGACATCTCCTCGCTTGGAATGACGTACTAATACATTGTCAGGATTGAGAAAAAGTTTAAACAAAAGAAGTGAGACCCTGGATCTGTGAATCCAAAGAAAAAAGGACAAAGGCAAGGCGGGGTGACCGAAGATAACCCGTCGAAGCTGCATGAAAAGAACACCACTACGAAGTCAAAGAAGGACACAGGAAAGTGGTGTGAGTTCCATAAGAGCCCCACTCATAACACAAGTGAGTGTCAGACCAAGTAATCACTGGTGGTCGAGTTCAAGGCTTTCGAATCAGATGCATGTTCTAACCGTAAGTGAGAACCTAATAAGGGGAATGATGAAGGGAAGCAGATTATTGATGCAGAGCCTAGTGCTACTATTGCCACTGCCAAGATCCAAAAGAATGAGCTTGATGCTCTAGAGGAGGGGGAGTGTCTTTTCCACTCACAAATTTAGGTGAAGGGTTTGTCACTGCAATTCATTGTCAATAATGGTAGCCAAAATAACCTCATTTCAGCAAAGGTCATGAAGCAGCTGGGCGTACTGACCATACTACACTCATAGCCATACAACATTGGGTGGCTTCACCAAGGACAAGATCTCCAAGTCAGCCAATAATTCTGCCTTCCCTACAACATCAAGCCCTTCAGATATGAGGTATTGTGTGATGTTTCTCCTCTCGACATTTGTGATGCATTATTAGGACAACCATACTTGTGGAAGTGACATGTTGTATATGAGTCTAGACCTCGCTCTATGATTATTTCTTTGGATGATACATTATATAGGACACCAGAGGTAGCTCCACCTACCGCCACCTCTTTGATATCTGCCAAGAAATGCAGGAAGATCATCTCTTCGACTAGGAAATTTATTTTCTTTCTAGTTCGTTCTCAAAGTAAGGGGAAGATCATAGCCACATCCATGGCCCCCAGGGAGGGTTTCTCCATGTAGTTGAAGTAGGTGGATATGGTCATGAAAGAATATAGGGACATCTTCTCCTCACCCATAGGGGTACCGTTGCACTGTCAGGTCAAGCATTCGTTCAATCTGACTCCCTTAGCACCTCTATTGAATAGGCTAATATATCACTGCTCCATTGTGGAAAATTCCAAGTATAAGCAGTAACATGATCAAAATTAGTTGCCACACAATTTTCATTTGTGCGACAAAGTCTAGTTACATTTGCAGAAGGAACACCTTACAAGAGCCCATCAGAAACTCAGACCACTCTGATATGGTCCTTACACCATTACAAAGGTTGTGGGAAACAATGATTTAGAGCACAACATTCCTCCATTCCTTGGCTTATACCGAGTGTTCAATGTGGACCACCCTTAACCATGCTTCCCACCATTACTAGACATATTAAAGATTGTAGAAAATCTCACCAAGGATCAGGTTCGACAGAAATTTCCTCACCTCATGGAGGTTATGCGCGCAATGGGGACCATTTCTTTCTAAGTGGGGGAGGAATGATCTAGGTGGATATTGATGGCCACCCATCTATTCCACCTAGGACCTCCATTCAGGTTCATATATTTCCTTAATTGTAGCACAATTTACTATTTTTGGCAGTCTTTCGAGTCCTGAACTTCTGGAGCCGTTTGAGGCCCTAAATGACGTGGTTTGGGCAAAACAATTTCTGCAATTGCAGTTGTGTTGATAGCTGTAGTCCTCAGAGATATATTTCCAACGAGGTATCGTACGTGTCAAACAGAGATAATATGACCAAGTTATGACCTCAGGAAGTTGGTTTCCCAACTAACCCTAGCAGGGCCCATAAACTCTTGGTGTTACATCTCCTTGGGTTATGGTTTTAGTTGTTTAGGTTTTTTCTCTTATTTTTCAATAATAAAAAGGTCCTTGAGCCTTATTCTAAATCAGTTCAAAGACAGGTAGCCATCACATCTCTTCTTAGAGATAAGCTACCATTGCTCGAGCTAGTCTTACTTCCATTCTATTTTTAAGAATACTTCAGTATTTTTCTACTAATGAAATGAAGTGTTATTTTTGCTGCATCTCTATATTTATGGTTATATCTGTAATTTGTTGCATTCATATTTAAATCTAGATCAACAACAATATACAAATTCTTCACTGAGCAGTTTAAGCATAGCATTTCTTTAGGTAAAGAACATTTTTGGGCTTTCCTAAAGGAATGTCATCATAATCAACTAGCTCGTAGGCCTATTTTTCCAATGCATGTTTTACAATATAAGGGCCATGCAACATGGGATTTAATTTACTAGTGCCTAACTTATCGTTCTCTTGATCATGGACCAAGCCTAAATCCCCTTCTAAATATGAGTGAGGTTTTAAATTTTGATCATACTATGCCTTAACTCATTTCTTTTTGGCCTCACTAGCTAATGAAGCATCACGGCGAGTCTCATCTAGCCATGCTAAGTACAGAAAACACTCCTATTCTGTAGAAGTGGTTGGTAGTAATCCAATTGCCAGCTTCAAATATGATATTTCACATTCAATAGGTTAAACTACTTCCAGACCATAAACCAGCTGGAAGGGAGTAAAACTAGTCAAAGTTTTTGTTGTTGTATGATATGCCTACAAGGCTAGAAAAAGCATTAGATGCCAATCTCGTTTATGAATCCCAACAATCCATTTAATCATGGTGGTCAAAACCTTGTTGACAACTTCTACTTGGCCATTTTCTAGCAGGTAATAAGTAGTATAAATATCATGACGGAGGTCTAGGTTCGTAGTAAGATCAGTCACCATAATGTTTCGAAAATGGCTACCATGGTCCATGACGATGGCCTGTGGAACTTTGAATCTACTAATCACATGATTTAATATGAAAATGGTTGTTGTTTTTCCATCATCCTTATATGTGAGCATTGTCTCATCCTATTTCATAAAATAATCTATCTGAAGGATAATGTAACCATGCCTCTCGACCGAGTGAGCATTACATGTAAGGAAATCGATGCCCCATTTAGTAAAAGGACCGATAACAATTATTGGGTGAAGAGGATTTGGGTGTGCATGCAATTTTTGATCATAGATCTGATAATTGTGGAATTTCTCAATGATAGTTATACAATCTTTGGACATAGAAGGCCAAAAATACCCAGCACGCAAAATCTTTTGAGTAGTGGCAAACCCTAAATATGACTGCCACAAGCTCCAAAATTGAAGTCATTCAATTCCTTTTTGGCTGCTTGATGAGTCAAACATCGTCTGAATATGGAATCAACACCATGTGATAAAGTGTATCGCCAAGAATAGTGTATTGTTGGGATTGGTATTGAATACGACGATGATTAGTTCGAATCAATTTTGGCTGAAATGCCTGGGTTTGAAGATAAATGATGATATCTCCATACCAAGGGTCTAAAGTACTATAAGAAAGAGGGATTCTTCTCATAGACAATCCTCTGCAACAATTTCCATATCACTATAGGGAAGGTCACACAATAATTCAACAAACACTAGCGATTTCTTAGATTTAGATTTTATGAATTCCAAATTGAATTCCTTTAGGATAACTATCCATTTGAAATATTTCCCCCCTAACAACTGTCTCGTAAGAATATAAATCATATGGTTGCTATCAGAAATCGCAGTTGATTTGTGCAATAGAATGTAGTTTTGAAATATTTGGACAACTTGAATGGATTTAAAGGCCAATTTCTCCACATGTGCATATTTTGCTTCAGTTTTAGTAAGATTTCTTCTAATGTAATATATCGCATGCTCATTATTGAATTCATCTTCCTAGACTAAAAAATTGCCAATAATTCCATTTAATGTAGCTAAATACCAAAACTTATCTCGATGATAATCGGGAGGATGCAACAATGGTGTATGGATCAATGCATGTTTAAGTGCATCAAAGGATTTTTGAGCCACTTCAGCCCAAGTAAATGAGATGCCCTCTTTTAGCAGTCAATTAAAACATTTAGTTAACTCAGTGTAGTTCTAGATGAATCAACATAGAAAGTTTGATTTCCCTTGCAAACTTTGGATTTGGCAGAGGTTGGAAGGAGGAGGCAAATTCAGAATAGCCTCAACCTTGAGAGGATGGACACGAATTCCATCCTTTGAAACAATAAATCCTAGAAATAAAATAGATTGCAAAAAAAAACAAAATTGTGAGGATTCAGGCATATATTGTAGTGACGACATCTAATACAGATATCTCTCAAATGCCTTGGATGATCTTCCTATTTCAGAGAAAGAGATTGTAATTCATCCAAATAAGGTTTCAAAACATGCTTGATATTGTGAAATGTGTAAGACATAACCTGTTGGAAAGTTGCACTAACATTCTTCAATCCAAATAGGAGCTTTTTTATAAGAAAAAGTCGCCCATGGACAGATGAACCTTGTTTTACGTTGATTAACTAGGAGTGTGTTTATTTCGTTGTAGCTAGGAAATCTGTCCATGAATGAAAATATTTCATTTCTAGCACAATCATCAATGGTTTGATCGATATAGGTGGTATGATAATTGTCCTTTGTACAAGCCATATTGATATCCCTATAATAGACACATACCCTGATGGTTCCCTACTTCTCGTTAACAGGTTCAATATTGGAAACCCAATCAGTCAACGGAACTGGGTAGAAAAAATCTTCTTTGAGAAGTTTCTTGACCTCAACTTTAATAGTAGCAGTGTTTCATGGATGCAGTGGATGTAATTGTTTTCTAATAGGTTTTACATCTGACTAATTCTTAATATCATGCACTATAATGCTCAGGTCAATTCCTGGCATTTCGTCATAGGACCAGGCAACAATGTTGCGAAATTATTGAAATAGGGATTTAAACATTTGAATTCTTCAAGGGAGCACAATGCACCTATGTGAATATTTTCAATAATCCCTGTTTTGATAGAGATATCAATGGAAAAAATTGTAGGTATGTTTCCTATGTTCTTTTCAGATTCATCTTGAAAAACTAACATGGCCCATTTAGGACTATCTATGATCTCAGGCGAAAACATAGTTGAAAAATCAATCTTGATTTTATCAGGGTTAGGGAGAAAAGGTGAACGATGATGATAATCATCCCATGGAATTTCATCCAAATTCATGACCTCCATAATACTTTCATCAATAGGAAACATTTTTTCTTTGAGGTTTCTTCGAGTCTCATGTTTATGTAGATTTACTTCCAGATCCATCGCATTCAAATTCTTTTTTGATCGACGTTTCGAACCAGCAATAGTGGTTCATCTTCAGGATGTGAAAGAATTGTTGAAAGACTGGTCTTATTTCTCAAATATATAAAGATGTGTGAGATGCTTAGCCGACATATTCTTTAGATTATTTTTAATTGTCTTATTTAAATGTATTTGTATTAATTGTTTCATGTTTTAATTTTATTTATTTTAATTATATTTAATTAATTTATTATATTCATGTTTTAATTAATTAATTATTTATTTTAAATATTTTAATTTTAATTAATTTATAAATTAAAATTAAAAATACATGTACATGTTTATTTATTAATTAAAATTAAATATGTATACATACATATTTAATTTTAATTAATAAATAAACATGTACATGTATTTTAATTTTAATTTATAAATTAATTAAAATTAAAATATTTAAAATAATTAATTAATTAATTAAAAAATGAATATAATTAAATTAAATTAAATAGAATTTAAATAAATAAAATTAAAACATGAAACAATTAATACAAATACATTTAAATAAGACAATTAAAAATAATCTAAAGAATCTGTTGGCTAAGCATCTCACACATCTCTATATATTTGAGAAATAAGACCAGTTTTTCAACAATTCTTTCACATCTTGAAGATAAACCACTGATGCTGGTTCAAAACATCGATCAAAAAAGAATTTGAATGCGATGGATCCAGAAGTAAATCTACATAAATAGGAAACATATTGTTGAAAGGACCATGAAGTGAAATTAGTTCTGACCAAGGTAAAGGAGAATAATCATCATTGACCACATTTACTCGATAAATCTCAAAAGATGGTGTGTCAAAAAACAATTGAACTGCCTAGTAAGCCAATTCAAGTGGGATCAAAGGTATCTCATTGCCATAGGAGGTCAACTCAGACTCTTAATGCATTATCCATGGATCAAAAGATTCCATAATGCTTGATGTAATCATATTAACCTCAAAAAAATTACAAGGAAGTTTTGGTCGAGGGAGTGCAAAGGTTCCCATCAGTGATGAGTCTTTGAGAAAACCAACATCATTATCCTCATAAGGAGTACGCATTTTTCCAACAAAATGTATGCTACCAATAGATTAGGGTCAGAAGTGTAGTAAGACAACTACTCTACTTTAACACTTTTCCCTTTATCAGGAAATTGTATCATATAGAAAATTAATGATATCACTACAAACATAACATAGGTCCAACTTTGACCAAGGAAAAGGTTGTAATTGAGTTGAGCATCAACAACTTCAACTTTGATCATGACCATTTTACCTTCTATCTCTATGGGTAGATCATTTATGATTCGATAATGTTCAAAACCTCTTCCATCAAAGGCTTTCAAAGTGGTAGCTGATTGATTGATAGATGGAGAACCTAAGGATTCCAACAATAAATCGACATGATACACATAGAAGCTCCTTCGTTAATAACTATGTGAAACACTCATTTCGTTTTGACAAAAAGTAGAATTTGGAATGCCAATTGATGTGGGAGCCTAGGTATATGAATTTCAAGATCAAGGATAATAATATTAGAATCTTGTGAATCAATCGCTCCAATAGCTAACAATAATTATTTTCTTTGTGTTGGACATGTTTACAACACTTCTAGAGCTGGCATTGTTGAAGGAGACATAGCCAGGTGTTTAACAATTTTATATTTATGAGAAACTCTAACATGTGGGTTGAAAACTGATTTTCAAAGAACAACTTTAGGAGGTGGTCGATTCACCATGTCAGGATTTGGTTTCTCGATCTATAATGGTTCAAAAGAAGTAGGAGGAATTGAATTGGAACTTTTACTAGATGAAATAGTCTCGTTCCCATTGACTACGAGACCCCTAGATATGTAATCTTTTTATCTTGTTGCTACCATAATTTTTTTCATATACATCATCATGATATCTTACGATGTAGAAGAAGGAGATTTGTTATGTGAAACCATTTTTTGTCTTGAGAAGGAAAGTGATTCTTCAAAACAGTGGGAGTTGGAGAACCTTTAATGAGTTTGGTAACCTTTTCCTGATGTGGCCATTCCTTCATATAATTTATCTTTATTACATATAAGGCAAGGATAAGGAGGTTTCCTTTAATCCCCGGTAGGTTTATTTTTAGTGGGTTTCTCTTTTGGAGAAGCATTTTGTTTTGTTTTACCTTTCCCCTTATTTTTACCTTTGAATGAGTAACTCTTGCTATTAGATGATTATATGACGTTAATTTTGAAAATAGCTTCTAGAGAAAGGCATTCAAAGGGTGAATCTTGTATGGCCAAAATCTAAGTATGTTTAGAATTTTTATTTTTATCCTTAGACTATTTGCTAACATAACCTATTATACCATTATTGACACTAGATCATGTAGGAGTTGAATCGGTTTGATCATTCAAAATTGTTAAGCAGGCTAAATCCAAAATTTCTCATATGAGGTGCTAGATTGGGTATAAAATAAGTTGAAGTACTAGGCACGAGAAATTACCTATGCTTATGTCACGACGCCTCCCTTAGAAATATCCTTGGTAATAACGAGAAGCAATGACTTCGTAAACCATTCAGCTAAAACCTAATATGGAATAAAAAATTTAACTAACTGACACATACGTCTCCATTCATGTATATGCTTGGAAATGTGAGTGGATTTCGATTTTTTTAAGGAATTTAATAGTTCGGTACCAATGTCGTATCAAATTGGTAGCTGGAAATGGGTCAAAAATGTTGTTGCTAGAAATTTAGAGTTATGGAATAGCATGAGGTAATTCAATTTACCATTTGGTTGTTGAACAGGTTATAGTTCGTTTGAAAAGTCAAAGTCTAATAGAATCATCGATTACATAATTCAATGCACACCAAATATGATATGTCATCATGTGATTTGATGGGTCCTCTCCTTATTTTCCTTCAAATGTCGATATGCCACTCAGTAACTTGGTAGGAATCGCTGACCAAAAAGGATAACAATAAATATGATCATTCATTAGCCATGATAAATCAAGTAGATTTAGGGTTGTAGTTAACGATAACTATTAGTTACATTCTTTTTGTATAGTTTCATAACTTTGTAGGTTAAGTCCAACTCTTGGAGGAGGATACCCAAGATATCATGGAATAGCCTGTCTGGTTGGAATTTTTATTCCACCAGGGTAACCAAGGTGAATCATACCAGGTTGAGGTTGAATAGGGACTTGATAAGTATGATGTTAGGCCCCTATACTACAAGTGTAACCCCTTATTGTTATTAGTACAACCCACTTATTATATTGATGTACCCATGTAGTGCCCATATTGTTATTATTGTGCCCCATATAAGCCCACTATTGTTATTATTATGCCCCATAGAAGCCCACTATTATTATTATTGTGCCCTTACATTATTATTGTTATGTCGGCTATGATTATGTTATGACCCCTTAGACTCCTATATATAGAAAGGAGGTCCTTTCATTTGTATCATCCAAGAATTGTTCATTTATGTATTGTAAAGAAGGTTGCCCCCTCGAAGAGGCTGAATTCCAAGGTGTTAATCTATCTTTTCTATCTTTTTCTTGAGCTGGTTTCATAACATTTGGTATCAGAGCTTTGGATTCTAGGGTTTCGCTCCTCCAAATAGGTCATTGTGGAATTTTCACTATAAATTTTTTCTATGACATTTCAGAAGCTAAAAAAAACCCATTTGAGAAGAAATCACATTGAAACTTGGATCCAAATTTTATAGTTTTTCGCACTATATTTGTGGAGATATGATCTGAGGAAGTTGGTCTTTTTGCAGACTCCTGAATTACATTCCAAACAGGTGACTTAGGGAAAATCGCCATAAATTTGTCTTTGAGCATCGGATTGAAATTTTGTAAGAAGGTACAAAAAGAGGACGGACTGTAGTTTCTTGTATATATTTTTTAGAGCCAAAGGTCGAAAGAGTGACTTGTGGCACGCCATACAAGTTCACCCTACTGAACTAGTCTATAATCAGGTCACTGTGGGAGATTTGGCACAACTCTTCATTGGAGAATCCAATTTGGATAAAAATGGTGGCATTGGAAGGAGGACGCAGAAAGATACTGCAAGTTGAAATTTTAGAACTTAAAGATCCGAAAGTATAGAGTTACAGTTGTTTCAAGATCGAGCTCCTAAAATCAAGAAAAAGCAAGATGAGGAAGTTTTATGGCAAGGATTCGATAAATTGGATACTTCAGATGGAGTAATATTTTGATCTACATGGTGTACCACTGTTACAAAAGGTATGTATTGCATCTTTATATTTAGAACTGGATCAGTTTTTATGGTATGAAGGGCTTTGTTCTCGTAAACAGCTTGTTATGTGGTCAATTTTCACGGAGGAAATGATAGCACATTATGAGGATACAAAGAGAAACACCTTCTTTAGAGCAACACCACAACAATTGGAAAGAGTAAAAGGGCTTTGTGACATAGTGGAAAGCAAAATTATGGAAACTAGGAAGCATACCCCTCACAAATATAAAGATGGAAGTGTTGTTTCTCCTAGCCTTCCACAACCTACAAGGGTTACACCACAACAATTGGAATGAAAAAGACAAAAAGGGCTTTGTTGCAATTGTGATAGAAAATGTAGTAAAGGTCATAAGTGTGCTGAGAGGAAGATTATTTTACATAGAAAATGAAGAGGAGGAAGAAAAGGATCAAGAAACATCAAAAGAAGAGGATATACGCCAGGACCCCACTCCAAAGAAAGAACAAATGAATCAAACCATATCTTGTAAAGCATTGGCAAGAATTACCACTCCTCAAACTCTCAAGATAGAAGGACATGTCAAGAAGAAAAAGGTACAAGAAGTGAAATATCACATCGCGAAAGAAGAAATGAAACCAACCATATCTTGTAATTCATTGGTTGAAATTACCTCTCCTCAAACTATCAAGATAGAAGGACATATCAAGAAGAAAAATGTTTAAGAAGTGAAAGATCACATCGAGCATCAAGAAATGAATCTGACCATATCTTGTAAAGGATTGGAAGAAATTACCACTCCTCAAACTCTAGAGATAGAAGGAGGTATCAAGAACAAAAAGGTTCAAGCAGTGAAAGATCACATTGAGCATCAACAACAAGTTCTCCAACTTTTAAAGGATAATGCCACTTCTGTGCAAAACCAAATGAAACAACAGGAAGATCAACATCGTAGTGAAAAATGTTTTGATGTAGATGATTGGGTATTTTTACTGCTACATCTCAAGCAAGCCTTTTATGAGAAGGAAATGTTGGCAATACTACATGCACTTAAAAAATGGCGACCTTACCGATTGGGAAGACTCTTCAAGGTAAAAATGGATCATGATAGTCTTAAATACTTTTTAGAACAACTATTATCTTTAGAAGAACAGAAAAAATGTGTCACAAATATGTTGGGTTATGACTTTGAATTATCTAATGGAAAATTGGAAGAAATTTTTTGTTGCAGAGCACTTCAGGAAAGGATGGGATGTGGAGCATTGTTTTTGTGCTATTTCTATTATCCAACCAGATTGGATAAACGAAGAAAGGGATGAATGGAAGAAGGACGAGGAAGCATGGCCACTTATTCAAAAGTTGCAAAAGATTCCAATTCAAACAATATTGCCAGAAATTGAAGAGGAAGGAAAAATCATATTGGAACCTGGAGCAGTCATAGAAACAAGAACTCGATAGCTATAAAATTGATCAATTTCAGAGTATCTCATCAAGTGGAAGAACTTACCTGCTAAAGATTCCACATGGGAGGACAAGAATTTTATACAGAAGCATCAAGAACTACTCAAGCGTTGAAGACAACACTTTTTGAAGGAGAAGGGCATGCTAGGTCCCTATACTACTAGTGTAACCCCTTATTGTTATTAGTACAGCCCACTTATTATATTGATGTACCCATGTAGTGCCGATATTGTTACTATTGTGCCCCATAGAAGCCCACTATTGTTATTATTGTTCCCATACATTATTATTGTTATGTCGGCTCTTATTATGTTATGACCCCTTAGACTACTATATATAGAAAGGAGGTCCTTTCATTTGTATCATCCAAGAATTGTTCATTTATGTATTGTAAACGAGGTTGCCCCCTAGAAGAGGCTAAATTCTAAGGTGTTAATCTATATTTTCTATCTTTTTCTTGAGCTGGTTTCATAACATATTACCAGGGAATGGTTGACTCTAGAAAGGTTGAATTTGACCCATTTTTCTCAAGTAATATTTCCCCTGTACATGTTGAGCTTGCAAAGGTTGACCTTGAACAAATTGAATTTGAATAGATTGAATTTCAATAAATTGACCTTGAAAAGGTTGGCTTTGGAAAGCTTGACCTTGCAAGGTGGAACTTGAAAAAATTGTCCTTGAAAAGGTGGAACCTAATAATCTTGACCTTGAAAAGGTGGGATTTTGAAAGCATGACCATGAAAACGTGTTTGCATTATTCTTGTACAAGTTTGTCTGATATGAATCTGTGGTGTAGACTAGACAGTGGGACTCGTTTAATATGAAGATGCCTAAGGGATGGCCTGTGTAGTCTGTGGAAGAGGTATTTGAGGGTTAACTTGAAAGGTCACTTGTGATACTCTTGAGATAGGTTTCTGAGGTGAACTTGGAACTAGCTATGGAATAGTTGTCTGAATAGGCATTTGAGGTGCACTCTTAATATGTTTTTGAATTGTTGTTGAACAAATTGTTAATTTGGTTGTTGAATAGGAGTTTGAGGAATCCCTTGGATAGGTGTTTGCAGAATTCCTTGAATAACCTATTGGACAGGTACAAAAATACTTGGAATAGGTATTTAAGGAATAGATTGTACAGTAGGATGAACAAGTTGATAAACTGACACTTTTAGAGCACTTGGAGAAAATCGTAGAGCAAAAGAAGGGTTCCAAATATTATTCATCCTAGGGTAAGGAGTACCAATCAAAGGTTGAGCTACAATAGGTTTACGAAGACCTAGCTGAGGTATTAAGTTCCAGTAAAAGGTTTTCCTCCAACTGTAGGATAGGATTTGACAAGAGGTTGTCCTTGAGGTGGAGGATGAGATGGTTACCCCCTAGGCAGGTAATAAACACCATTTGGGGTGACATGAGGATTACCTAAGTTACCGGATACCATGTGAACATATTGGTTTGATGTCATATGTTCTTTAGGAATGGACTTCATGGTCTGAACCATAGATGTAGATAAACTAGATGACCAAGTAGAAGGTTGAGGAGAAGGAGTAGCTCTTGAAAAAGTCATAGTAAGTGACTGGTATCCAAGAGGAACTGAAGGACCACCATACAATAGTGATTCCATAGAGCTAGTAAACATAGATGAATTAGTCTGTTGCCTCCCAAGATGAATTTATGACGTGGTTCTTCATGGTGAATAAAAGGGAATGCAATGAGGTGGAAAACTAGGACCTAAGAAGCTCAAAGGGGTAGAATATCAAGGATCATGTTAGAAAAGATCAAAAGGAAATCTTGGAAAAATTATTAGATCAAAAGTTTCACCAGTGTTAACTCAAGTACGGGGTGATTTTTCATCCTCATTCCTAGTAATATATTCAATGCTAATTAAACCAAGAGGTAATCTAGTCATAATTATCATCTTCCTTCGAGGTGAAGGTGGAGCAAGAGTAGGAGCTATAATATCCAAAGGTGATTCAGGTTGAGAAATATCAGACTCGGGTTCTTCTACTTCTGGTTCAATTAGTTTAGTGTCTAAAACTTTGCTAGTATCAAATTCAATTTGAACAACTTCAGTAATTTATAAGCTAGAATGAACTAAGACTGATTCCATTTCTTGTGTTGGATTCACTTCAGTTTCTACTATCTCAGATTCTAATATGGTAGATGTTTCAAGTTGTTTTGAGGTTCTAGATCCTATTGTTTTTTACCTTTCAATTTTGATATTTTCCAATTGACTAGGTGTAAATTCAGGGGGTTTATCCTGCATTCTACGCGAGTGCCTTGTTGAATAATCTAGGATGAAATTTTATCAATAAACTAAACAATATTAACAATCCAAGCCTAAGGCCTCTAAAAAGTAAAAATAAGAAAATAACATGAGTTAGTAAATATAAGTACTAAAACCATGAAAACAATCTTTTCATAGTGAAATCACTAGTTGGTGGTGAAACCCAACTTCACAGAGATTAAAGTGAAAAGTGGCTATAGATAGAGTAGGTGGAACCTGTTACACTGACAAAATTCTTAGTGTACATGAATTGGTGCAAGAAAACTTCATTTATGCCATCTTGAGTGAGGAATACCCTCCAAAAAGGTCCAAGTGATTCTAGCCTAAGTCTATTCTAGGTACATCAAATACTTCTCCTCCATTGTCACCTCGAGTAATATTCCTAAGATTATGGTCTCTAACATTACCATGTAAAACAATTTAACCTGGGGGGACCAATGCAGATTGGATGTACATGCAAGGGAAGAGTAAAAAATATCAATCCCCTTGAAAGTTACTCAACATGGTTAATTTGAGGTTTACATCAAAGTGGCTCCCAAGTACCTTTTGGCACAATTTTTGATATGTGTAAATCATTCTGTCGTAACCAATGAAGTGGGGTTGATCACTCCACTGGGTCCGATTGGGTCCACTAGTTTTATAACATACATGATATCGTTCTTAAATCCTTTGTAAGGGGATGATTTGAATTAGATCAATATATTGTTTTTCGTCCATCTCTATGCATTTAGAGTGGAAAAAGTGAAGGAATCAGCTCATGAGACCGTTTTTAATGGTGGGACCCAGTTTTGGAAAATGGGGTTTGAAACATTCCAGAACCATTTTGAGGCATCAAACGACATTTTTTGGGGGTAAAAATTTTCTACTATGGTGAAACACCTTTTCATGTTATTCTACACACACAACTCTTTCCAGTGGGGCAAGAATCATGCTAATCAGAGTCCATATGCAAAGGTTATGAAACTTAGAAGTTGACCTTCTCATTTTGACACCTATAGTTTGGGAGGATGCAGTGTCAGCCCCCATTATTCATGTAAAAGGGGCTACCCACACGTTTGTGACGTAAAAGACTCTAGAAGATTCTATTTTGTAACTCTAATTAAGAGTTTATGTACTCAAACTTAACCACTAGTAGGCTATCAAGTTGTGTTATAACCGAGCCGCTAGGAGGATGAGGCATTCCATTCTTTCAGGAGAAGTGTGCTCCATAGTTGAGGAAATATAGCCAAGAGAGACAGGAGTTAGAGCACATAGAGAGGATATGTGCATTGTAGCATTCCATGGGCCACATACATTACTTTTTTGTATCTGCAACCATATTTCCAGACAGAGAAAGAGAGCGCAACGACCTCACCTTCCAACTGGGTTTTCTCCCAAAGGGGTTTCCCAGAGAGAATATCTTATGTATTATGTGTGTGTGAGATTTTTTTGTTGTTATCTACTTTACTTCTTGATTTAATTTTAAATGCATGCACTAATTACAATTAATTTATAGATCTAGGAATTAAATGAAACTGTAATAGTGTAGAATCTCATATTTTCCATATCATATTATCAGATCTGTTGTGATGAACTGTCCAGTGGAATATCCATGATAGTTTAGGAATCATTTGGTATCAAAGCATGTTTCTTTGGGTATTTTGTGGAGATTTCAAGGATCTTGATCTACGAGGCCAAAAATCGTGAAACCCTAATCATGGGCAAGAAATCTATAAATGGACCTCATGATCCTATAGAGGTGAGGTTTTAGTGGCTCGAAGAACAAGTCACGGATATAAACCACAATGTAAACATCCTCATGGTGGCCCTAAGAAATAATCTGGAGATATTTGGAGAAGAGAGGGGTTTGAATTTAGAGGAAAAATTAGAAGGGGGATTACGAGATCAAGAAGACACATATAACTAGCCGAAGAAGCAACCCAAAAAACATTAAGCCAATTCGAGTTCCGTGAACCAATCCCTATTTAAAGTGGAAGCATAAACTGATATCAAGTTGTACCTCAGCGAGATCGACGCTATGAAGATGAACCACTAGTTGCAAAAACTGGAAGTTTATTTCAGTGCCCATCAGATCGAGGAAGGGCAGAAGATCTCATTTGCACGACTGAAATTGGAGGGCCATGCACTGACTTGGTGGGAGAGACACACAAAAACCCTGAGGTTGGAGGGATAACCTCCAGTGACTAAGTGGGAGGATTTCAAAACCCTCATTAAGTCAAAGTTTTATCCCATTGGGTACATGGAATACCAATGGATCTGGTGTCATTACTTCAGGAAAACATTGGGCCAAAGCATGTAGGAGAACACCACTGAATTAAGAAACATGGTTATAATGTTGGGTATCTCTCGAAAGAACCTAGATGTACTCCTCTAGTATTTGGGGGGTCCGCACCACCATCTACATGATAAAGTGATGTTGTTCAAACCCAAAATAGTGGACAGGGCTTGAGTACAGGAATAGTATCTAGAGAACATAGGCCTGAAAAGAGCACAATCAATTGTATCAAAGCAAAAGGAGAAACAAGACGCTTCTAAGTAGTGGAAGAAGAAGAAAAAATAGGGAAAAGATAAAATGACAGTAGCCACATCACACCAGTGCAAAAATCCTAGCAACCACTCTAACCACTACAATGTTAATGGGCATACAGAGGAGAAGTGGTGGAAGTTGCATCCAATGCTAAAACTGAAGAACAATAAGAAAGATAATAAAAAGAAGAATATCATGGCCACTGATTTGAGAAACCACATTGAAGGAAACTCGAACATGGATGAGAATATCATATGTACATTAGTGTAGAAGGAGGTGAATCCGAGTAGCCTTCAACAATGGGAAGAGAAAGAAATGACCAAACTCTTCCAAGTAAAGATATAGCTCAAGAATATGAAGATTGATGCTTTGTTGGATTCGGGGTCGTAGAAAAATTTGATTGTATTAGATATGGCCAAGAAGTTGGGGCTCAAATTTTGTGACCATCCAAACCCATATACACTAGGATGGGTACATAAGGATGCAAATATGAAGGTAACAAAATGATGTAAAATTGGATTTTGTATCAGTGTTGAATTTATTAATGAAGTAGATCTGGATGTGGTTCCCTATCATGTATGTGGAGTTGTGTTTGGGAGTCCACAAATGTACATGTGTGATGCAATATTAATGAGGAGAGCTAACCAGTATCGACTCATCAAGGATGGAAAATAATTCATCGTCAACATGCACAAAGGAAAGTCGAAAATTTCACTGGTAAGTGCCAACTGTTAGCACTCAGAATGAACCTCAAGGCTGAGAAGAGGCAATTCTGAGGTAACCACAGACCAAGCTTTCGATCTGGCATCTAGCCATCCCAGAAAATAGAGGGCTCTCTCTTTGCCAACAAAATGTGGCTGCAATAAGTGAATCTTAGGCTAGCTATGAAGTATGGGGATTTGATTGAAAGTTGAGGGTTGAAAAAAACAAGAGAAGGGACCTTTGGGCTATGGAATCAAGGCTAGTTTCTCCCGGAAAACTTGGAGCAAAGTAAGTGCAATGTTCAGCCAGATAAAAGATGTAATTGAGAGAAGGAAAGAGGAGAAATCCCACTGCAGTGTAGGCACCAATCAATGGATGGATCTACAATGGTATTGTTAGAAGAAAAAGAAACACCGAGTTACTCAACAGAGCATCTAACAGAGGATGGATTCTGCAAAGATAGCCACTACATTTAACAAAAAAATCATTGTGAAAGGAGCATCATGCATGGATGGATTCCTAACACTTCCCTTAGATAATGTTGTAACAAGAATTAGCAGAAAAAACAAAGTCTGTAAGTGATTTTACAAGGAACACATGCTGGACATTAAACACTGTGATGGATCCAAAATCTAAAGTGCAGAAACTACTCCATTAAAAATAATATTCAGAAAATATTTACATAGTCCAAAGTAGCTTTCCTCTACTGAAAAATTTGAACCCTTTACTCTCCGAAATTCATAAAATATATACAATTAGCTCATCCCTGTAGTAAGGGAGTTGAGCTCAACCATCTCCCTAAAGATAGAAATGGTTACATTAAATTTGGACCTAATTTATGAAAATAGGGTCCAAGATGAAATCTTATCTCTTGCACCATAACACTTGTTAGAAAACTGAAAGAGGTTTCTGTAGATTAGGTCATGTTGGAGAAAAAACCCTCTCAAATTTTCGATTTTTTTTTTCCAGTTTCTCAGAATCAGTGCCACAAAATAATATCTTAAACAGGAAATCATTAAATATTTAAATTTGTAAAAATAGGTTATAACGATATAGTAAAATATTCCAATTCACGACACCTGTTAATAAACTGAAAGGGTTTTTTGTTACATGGCTCATTGCTGACAAAAACCTTCTTGGGTTTCTCAAAATTACTTTCCCTCTGTTGTAAAATGGCACCACACTACAATGACTAAAACAGTAAAACAAATGCAAAATTTGTTTTTTTTTTTAATGTAGGCTTCAAGTATTACTGTATATCTCCCATATAGTAACACCTGTGGATAAACAGAAGGAGGGATTTGTTATTTGGTATGTTATTGACAAAAGCCTCTTTCACTTTTGTAAAATTCATGTCCATTACTTTAGAAACTGATTTTGTAGTAAAATTTTCCTCGTGTACAGCAAATGACCTCAAAACATGCATAACCAAGAATCAATCATTCATTTTGATCATATCTTCTGATCCAGGAGCTTGTTTTGGGAGTGTGATATACCGTTGGAAAGAGTTTTCCAATATGCTTCTGATGAACATGCTTATGATATGTTTTGCACTGACTGTCATGTGAAAAACATCTCTGAAAACAAGACATGGTAAGAGCCCATTTTGATCCCTGATGACAGGCTGCGAAGACTAGAACTAACACCAACCAAGCCAAGAAATTGATCAACTCCAGAAATAAGTATGTTTTATTGTTTTTAAGAGAAAGTAAGACTATATAGGGGTAAATAAGCGGCAAGGAATCCTGTCACGCGGAATGAGTCGAGGTTGCGGACAAGATGAACCTTCCTAGTATCTACTGATATCTAGTGACAAGCAAGCCAATCAAAAACTATATTTCTCTAAATATACAAGTAAAACAAAGGAAAACAAGTGTTTTAGGCCTACCTTGGGTCCAATGCAAGTTTGTTGAAGCCTCACTCCCTCACTCCAAATGAGCTTCCTTGAAGCGTATTCTGCAAACACAAACAAGCAAACAATTAAATAGCACCTGAAAAGCTAATATTATAAAGCATATTCATCATAATGATCAAGGAGATTATGAAACAAACCACATAAGCCAATTTGTTGAGAAAAATGAATTTGATTGTATTAATTCAAATGAAGAAGAACTTTACAACCTGTGCCTTGATGCTGTA
>APFE030844406.1:4992-30301 GCA_000404065.3 Pinus taeda
AATTTTAATCTTGATCACAATAAAATAATTCAATTTCTTTTTACATTTATCTTTATAAACAAAGAAAGCAGTTTAAAGTTAAAATAAACACAAAATGTTTTCTATTTTTTTAAAATGAGAGAGATGTGTAATTCCTTCATTACTTAATATAGAATTAACAACTAGTTTCTAAAAATAATATTGAGATTACAATACACTGTGAAAGAGACTTGTAATTCATGTGATTTTTATTTATCAAATGTCAAATATCAAATATCTATATCTATATTCATATCTATCTATCTATAAAATCAAATATTTTCAAGTAAATGAAAATATCAAAAATATATATCTATCTAAAAAGATATTGAAAGCAACCTCTGCTCTTGCTTGTCCAAGGCTTCTTCTAATTACTTTGGATTGCTCAATTTCTACTGCCTGATAATATTATAAAAATGGAAATTAGGAGCACGGAGGACATGGTGGTTTCATGAAAAATAAAAATATTTTGGATTGATCAATCCCTATTGCTTGATAATGGAGATTAGTATCCGTGAGGAGATGATGAGTGGTTTTTACCAATGTTTTCTTTTTACTATTTTCCTTCCATTTAAATTTTACTTTTTTCATTTTAATTGTTTTATTCTTATTTTCATACTTTCAATTCTTTGTAAGTCATGTATTTATTTTTTTCAAGATTTTTACTTTAAAGTAAAGCATGGAAAAGAAACACTATTGATTTCAAATATAATTTTCTATACTACTTTCTTTTAAATTTGATAAATCATTGTAAATTGTTAACCAAATAAACTTTAATATGTATCACTTTTTTCTTTTTTTCTTTTACAATATATAAATATAAAAACCCCTATTTTAAAATTTTGTTATGGTTTTAACTTTTAAATATTTTTTATTAAATTATTCTAATGTAAATATTAACATAATATTTCTATTTATAAAAATAATCATAATTATTTAAAATATTAATATTTATTTCCATAATCCATAATAATACATAATTATATAATAAATATTTTTATCATTTTTATTTTTAATATTTAAGTGTCAATCATACTTTTTATATATTAAAAATGTAATTTTATAAATGTTCTCCTATTTTCAAGAGTTGAATTCTGCACCATTACTAATCCTTAATGTAATATTGTTCTGGTAGTACTAAGTCAGTTTTTATTGTAATATGGTAATATTTACTGTAACATTGTTCTTGTAATACTGAGTCATAAAGGTTATATTGTTATAGTAATCAATAAGAGCAAGGATTTTTCCTTTGATTTAAAATGACCCAACCTCGCAAGCATATGATTGCTTTGGTAGATTATGCACATTTGAGATGGTTAAAAATGAATTTAGTATTTTGAAATTTTTATAAATTTAAATTGTGTAAATTATATAGTTAAAATTTATGGCTTTCATGAATTTTTGTCAAATTTTGAAAAAAATGACTAGAAAATATTTTAAATAAGTTAAAATATAAAAAAATTAAACTAGATGAAAATTTAAAATAATTAGACTATTACTTAGCATTTAAATTTTCTATTTACATCTTTATTTAATATTATGATTACTTTATTTAAGTAAACAGATCCAAAAAAATAGTTGAATGATTATTTAGACCAAATTGAAGTATCAAAACTTTGGTGGATCCAACTCTCTTCACTAACCTTGTAACACACAGGGCATCACCGAAGTGTTCCTGATTTGATGCAAGCATCATGTAATCCATCTTCATAACCCATAGCCTCAGATCATAATCATGTCATTGGGTGTAAACCAAGAGCTTCCTACATGCCTCCGCCATGTCCTTCATCTCCACTGCACTTCCACAGGGTTTCACTGGGGGAGAAATATCATACCACATGGGTTCATATTGGCAGATATATATATTGAGGGAAGAATGACATAATATATTGGCATATATATAAGGGGTAAAGGGTTTTTATATTGGCAAATATAAAAAATAGAGCTTAAAGTTAATGAAAAAATATAATGGGGTCTAAAAAATGCTAATGGAAAAATGAATACCTACAATATCTAGTGAAATAGGGGTTTCTTAAATTAGGAAGCTATATTGGGTTCATATTAGTAGGGGGTTAAATAATGTGATTTTTAGAGGGATTTTCCAGTATGTAGTCAAATTAAGGGTATTGTTTAATACGCCAGGAACACACATGATATGTCAGAGCTTCACTAAGTGAATCCCCCATGGCCATCTCCCCACCAGATCCTCCTCCATGGTCACCAAACCCCCCACCTCCTCCTACATGTCCTACACCCTCACCAAAGCCACCACCTCCTCCTCCATGTCCTCCATTATTACCAAACCCACCAAACCCTGTTGTTGCTTCAATGGCCATTCGGCTTTGATTATGGCCACAACCAATTTTAGTTGAGGAGTGGGATGCAAATACTATGCATATATCCTTATCTTGCTACATATATTTTCCTGGAAAGGGAAGGCAGGTTGTAACTACTATTACAAACATTGGCCCCATTTCTGTGCAACTCTTTTCATCCTAATTAATCTCATGTAACCACCAATGTTCATATCAATTCCCCATGAAGATACCTTCACAGTGGAGGAGGCTGGTAACATAAACCACACTAAATAAAATCCACATTAAACTTTACTTTACTTTTTATATTATATCCTACATTTAGATTTAACAATTTATATAATATTTAATGTATTGTTATTAGGTGTATATTGCTCGTCTATTTTAATATCAAAAATATTTATATAATGGGAAAAGCAGATGTCCGATATTGAATTTTGTGATGGTTTGTTTGTCCATTATTTTCAAGAGAATTTCCATGAGCTAAGAGCAGCTAATAAGCAATGGTGTCTGTTGGATTTGCAGGTGGTGTAGCACTCATACGAAAACAACAAAAACAATGGCTACTACTAATACAATAACAAATGTTATCTCATGTTAATCACCTATATTTGTATCCACTCAGAAGAAATGTTAAAGAAAATCCTTTATGTGGTGTTGGAAGAGGGATACATCCTTTCCCATTAGAAATGGGTGGCCTTCCTTTATGTGCAGTTTAGACAACCATTTCACAGCTTATACCTATTGGATCTTTGGCTTTAGCTCTTCCAAATGCAACTCTTGAATAACAATGAGCAATGCTTAGAGAAAGCTTGTATTATTTGGTGGATTAGTTGGAACATGATCATGCAGCCAAAATTATTTTTATTCTTTTGGAAATGGACCAAATTGAGGTTCTTGATTTGTTGGAGTCTCCTAAATCCTTGATGGTTAAAGTCACAAAAATGATGGAGATTCTACAGAATGTGGCATAAGCTCAATGAAATCCATTTAATTAGCTTGCATCATTATCTTTGAATCAGACTCTTATGTCATAATGTCATGTCTCTAAGGGTTCTATATTTGTATAGAACTAGTATAACAGGGTTGTCAATGTCAATGGAGGGGCTTAGACTGATTGAGTTCCTTGATTTGAGTGGCTAATGGGAATTGATAGAATTTCATGAGAGCATTGGTAATCTTTTAGTGCTTCAAGATTTAAATCTTTAATTTTTTGTGTAGTTGAAGGCTTTGCCCAATACAATAAGAGGGCTTAAAGAGTTAAAGCACCTTGCATTAAGATGGTGTCATAAGCTAGTCCTCAATTCACATGATAGTGGTCAACTCACTTCATTGAACCAATATATATTTCCCATAATTTTGGAACCTACAAGGGCTTCCAGTGTAGGAGATCTCATAAATCTCACAAATATGAGGATATTGGAAGCATCTATAATGTCAGATGGTTTGAAGGTGGCAACCAAGGTAATTTTTGTTCATTTTTATGAGATAGCTTGATACGTGATGGCCAACCTCTTGGTAGCTATGACAATATGTGGACGAGATGGTGAGAATTTATAATTATTGTATGGATTTGGAATATTGTATTTATTGAGCCTTTATTAAGCCCTGGTAACTCAATATAGGTATAGTTATTTTTTTAGAGTTTGCGACTCTCATAAATGAGAAAGAAAGTATAGAAATCCAAGACATTTAGTCAACCAAGATGCTAAAGATGGAGACAAAGGTGCCTAGTATGTGAGAGTGTGTTGCAGAAATGATGGAGAGGGTCTGGGCACAGTAGAGATATTGGAGTAGGAGTTGAGATTAGATGATTGACATATGTATGGTAAGTCATGTTAAATAAAACTGGCTTGTGGGAAAACAAACCATGTTCTTAACCACTTGAGTTATCAGCTCCATATAAATTAGACACTTTTAATAATGCCTAACAAATTAAATTTACTACCATAAAAATGCCCCCTCACTAAGTCTACTACCACAAAGATGTGTCTCACTACCTAGGTGGGAAGGTTACAAATAAAAATGCAAAGAAAACATGGTGAGACCATAGAGATTTTTTTTTAATGGACATACAAGAAGTTTTATTAATGGAAATATGTTAAAAATCTTTATATAAAATGGAAATATTTATAAAAAGATTATGATTTTTAAATTCACTGTGGTTTGATGAAAAATTTGTTTCATGAACTATATGGGTTCAAGTCTAACTATCAAAATTCTCCTTACTATTAAAAAAAAAAAAGTTACTCTTATATTAATTAATAAATTCCATTTATATTATTATCTTTGTTTACTTTCAAATATAATAAATTTATTACTTTTACTTTAAGTCAAGAATTCAATATATTAATTAACTTTTATTTATTTCTTATAAGAAATACAAAATTCAATATACTAATTGTATTTTACTTATTTGTTATAATCATTACAAAATTTTATGTTACTTTCAAACCTCGAGAAACCCTCAACTTAAAATGATATATTAACCAAGACTTTTACTCATTTTTTATAATCATTACAAAATTTGATCTTACTTTTAAACCTCCAAAACATCTTAATTTAAAATGATTGTGTCGAGATCTAGTCTACAGTTTAGTATAGGACCATGTTGTAGTGGTGTAGATGTTTGTCTGTAAACATTCAAATGTCAGTTCAATCAAAAAATAATAAAATGTTAAAAGTAATATATATCCCACTATAAGGAAGATATTATAGAGCTAAATGAATGTAAACATTTAAATGTTCTCTCAATTAATAATAAAAAGTTAAAAGTAATAAAATTAAATTTGCTATATATTGTAATATTTTCTTTTGAAAGAACTACTAAGAATTTGCATTAATAAAAGAAGGAAATTACAATTTTTGAGAGCAGATAATCCAAGGGTCCTTTAAGATTTCATCTAAAACATGGAGGAAAAACCTAAAATCTTTTAAAATTTTCTCAAACTACATGTCGAATGCTATTGTTACATGTCGAATGCTTTTGAAGAGTCATGAGGGTAAGTGAAGGGTCACAAAGGGGAATGGCAAGGGTCAGCCCACCCTTTGCTATTTATAGAGCCTCATAGCACATTGTACAGGCTTTTGGGAGACAAGCTTCTTATAGGTGTATCATAGAGAAAGCTTAGAGTGTATTGTAACGAGCCTTGGCTTCTCCACAGTTCAGAGCTAGTATATCTCTTTGGAGGAGCAAGCGACAATGACTATAACGTTTTGTTGTTGGAACTAGTGGTTGGTCATGGTTGTATGTATGATTGGAACTTTCACTTTCTTAATATAATAGAGCCAACACATTTCATGCATATGTTGTTATTGTATTTCAATTGTCTTGGTTGCACTAATGATATATGTATCTATTTTCTTACGCATGCATATGTGAAATTTTCTATATATGTATGTATGGACCTTATTGAGATGTGTTGTTGGTTTAACCATCACTTTGGATCGTTGGTTTCCCTGCTTTTCAACTAGTGATGTATCTTTCCTCGTGTGTTCCCTTTCATGTTGTGTGTTTCCACATGTTTCCAAGGGGTGCACTTATTCCACTTTCCGTGTGTTAGAACCCTTCATGCACCTTCCTTAGCTTGCTGCACTGGTCACACCCTTGCTACCAACAAGGACATCGTGCTTGCTTCTGCGCGCAACTGCGATTAAGACAATATTGTACAGCCCACTGCTGGGACTCCTACACCAAAGAGTCTGAGGTCCAGTTGGGACTTCTTACCGGGGAGATCCCCTGACATGTTGGCAGGTCCAACATCATCAACAACTGGATAAACAAAAAAACCAGTGGAAGCCTCAAGATCATTGCATCTTCTAGGCTGAACCTAGGAGGTTTGTTTCCTGAGGAATACCATGTTGGGGTCACTAATCACGATTATTCTGGTATTAAGTGCTCGGGGGGGGGGGAAGGAAGTAATTTCCTTTCTCAAGGTGGGAGGTTCGTTTACCCCGTGGATTCCCAGATAACCGAGATAAATATATAAGTATAACATAACTTGATCCTAATAGTTGTAATTCATTTGTAGATTGTGAATAATTATAGATAACCATGGAGTGTATATGACAGAGAAAGTGTATTGTAACTACCGCTTACCACAACCTTTCTTTCTTGGAAAAGATCAAGAAAAGAAATCCATGATAAGTATGGTTGTGCTTATTCTTAATGATTTTGTGCTTTATTTTTGGTGACCTAGGAAAATATGGACTTTGAACTTTTGTTTTCATTGTAGATATGAAATAATCTTTACTTTCATTTCTAATATTTATTTATCTTTTATTAAGAGAAGGTAGAACTAAAATGTATTAATGAGGTTAATCTTTGAAGGTCCCAAAAGTTCCATTAGTTGTGTTAATAACAATGGCATCGATTCTTTAAAAAAGCAGAGGATGGAGAGGTCAAAAAAAAAATTATTAACTATGGTACAAACTACGAGACTACGAATGAAAGCTCCCTGTCAAGGAGATATGAGTCGATGCGAATCTTTCATATGTCGAAATTTTACGCCATTAAAGCGCTCATTTACCACTATTCCACTAAATTTCTGTGTCACTTCTTAAGTTGTTTAAATCTGAGACAGACTTCAGAAGTCCAATAACTAAAGGTTGTTATCATAAATTTGAAAAAGTTACAGAACATCTCCCACGATTATTATTACTATTTGTATGATGTCAAGATATTTGACTAAGATAAGTTGTTTTATTGTGAGCAGTTTATTCTTCCTATGGTAGATTCTAGGAATATTTTTGAAAAGGAAGGTGGTATTTCGTTCTATTGAAATTTGACACAATAATCCTAAAAATTTAAATAACAATATTCCTCAAAATGGCAAAATATAAATAAAGTTTAGCAGCTCTAAAATCCATGTAAACTTCTCTGTTTTATGTGTAAAGAAATAACTGAAACACGTCGATTTTTACAATTACCATTCACTGTTAACCGGGTCACACATTTGTTAATTTTCAACGCACTAATTAAAATCATAATTCGGAACCGCCTAAACGTCGTTTATTTATTTAAATAAATATTCTCAAAATGCAAAATATAAATAAAGTTTAGCAGCTCTAAAATCCATGTAAACTTCTCTGTTTTATGTGTAAAGAAATAACTGAAACACGTCGATTTTTACAATTACCATTCACTGTTAACCGGGTCACACATTTGTTAATTTTCAACGCACTAATTAAAATCATAATTCGGAACCGCCTAAACGTCGTTTATTTATAATCATTAATATGTAGATCTTTTAAAATCCACTTACACACATTCTTTCACTCTTGAGGAGATAAGAAGGCCTATCACATTCATACAAACTTAAACAAACTGCCATGGAAATACAAATATGGAAAGATATATATCATGCCACTAACGTCCTCAATGTCCTCCGCCACCGCCTCCCTGACCGCCACCCCCGCCTCCCTGACCGCCACCTCCGCCTCCTGATCCAGGACCTCCCTGCTGGCCACCTCCAGGACCTCCTCCTCCACCAGGTCCTCCTCCTACACCACCCCCACCAGGTCCACCACCTCCTCCACCAGGTTGTCCACCACCTCCACCACCAGGTTGTCCTCCACCACCACCACCACCAGGTCCTCCTCCTCCACCGCCACCCCCAGGTCGTCCTCCACCACCACCGTCACCTCCACCAGGTCCTCCGCCACCACCTCCACGACCAGCCATGTCTACTAAGTTGTTGCTACACAATTTGAGGTCTTCCACTGAAGATATATAAAAACGATATATTACCGTAGGATATAAGACACATATTTATATACTTCTTTTTCTCTCTCGCTACTCAATGGCGGTGCGGACTTTAAAATTCAACTACCATTCAAGACTGGTTAGTCCGTGGGGAATGGTGGTTCAATTAAGTGGACGGATTAAAGGTAAGGTAATATTAGTGGTCCTACTAATTTACAAGTCAAGTAAAGTAATTTCATTGGCCCCTTTTTTCATTTTTGATAAAATCTGATGGTAGGATCATAATGATATAATATTTCATTATTTAAATTATTTTTTTTCTTTTAAGAAAAAATAAATTCAATATTCGTTAATATCTTCTTTTAATTACCAGCCATCATATATATATATACACGTTGTTTTATAGTTCAGTTTTTAATAAAATTAGATAATAAAATAAAATATTTATTTTTAATTTATGTTTTTTAAAATAAAAATAAATTTAATAATTATTAATATTTTTTAAAAATTTATTACCATTATATCAATAATATATATAACAATTTAGATTTAGAATATGTTTTAAAATAAGTTATACTACTACTAATTTAACAACTTTCCCACCCATAATATATATATATATAGATATATATATAATATATATATATAAAATCAACCCATGAGAAATATTTTCACATTCAAAATTTAATTGCAATAATAACAGCCAAAACAATAACGTAAAGTGTACTCAATAACTAGGTGCTAACCATGACTCTTCCTGCAACCCACACACTTTACCATCTCTCTCTGTCTAAAATATCTCGAAAACAAAAGACAAATCGCAGGGTTATGCAGCACTTGTTTGTACATAGATATATATGAGACGACGTTTACATGTAGTATGGGTGTACCATGTACTATACTAAGATGTGTGATTTGTAAAAAAATCATTTATGAAAAAGAAACGAGGAAAACTAGAAAACAAAAATATTTAATAATTTTATTTTGATTTTATGTTCAAACTGAATTCACTGCGGTTTAATATTTAATTTAAAATATTTTTATATCAAAAATAAGTTTATATATATGTATATTTTCCATTCACAATATATTTTCCATATATATATTTTAATTTTACATTTAAACATAGTAAAATAATATTATAATTTACTTTCATAATCCATAAAAAACATAATTATATAAATATTTTATTCATTTTTATTTTAATATTTAAGTGTCAATCATACATTTTATATATTAAAACTGTAATTTTATAAATGTATTCTTATTTTGAAGAGTTGAATTTTGCACCATTACTAAATCGTAGTACTAAGTCAGTTTTTATTATTGTAATATGGTAATCTTTACTGCAACATTGTTCTTGTAGTACTGAGTCATAAAGGTTATATTGTTATAGTAATCACATAACAGTAAGGATTGTTCTTTTGATTTAATACAACCTAACCTCGCAAGCATATGATTCCTTTTGGTGGATTATGCACATTTGAGATGACTAAAAAATATTTTAAATAAATTAAAATATAAAAAAAATTAAACAAGATGAAAATTTCAAATAATTAGATTATTACTTAGCATTTAAATTTTCTATTTACATCTTTATTTAATATTATGATTACTTTATTTAAGTAAACGGATCCAAAAAAATAGTTGAATGATTATTTGGACCAAATTTGACTATCAAAACTTTGGTGGATCCAATTCTCTTCACTAACCTTGTAACACACTGGGCATCACCTAAGTTTTCCAGATTTGATGCAACCATCACGTAATCCATCTTCATAATCCATAGCCTCATATCATAATCATGCCATTGAGTGCAAACCAAGAGCTTCCTACACGCTTCCACCATGCCCTCCATTGCCACTGCCACCTCCATGGGGGCTTCACTAGGGGAGAAATATCATACCACGTGGGTTCATATTGGTGGATATATATATTGAGGAAAGAATGACATAATATATTGGCGGATATATAGGGGGTAAAGGGTTTTTATATTGGCAAATATAAAAAATGGAGCTTAAAGTTAATGAAAAAATACAATGGGGTCTAAAAAATGCTAATGGAAAAATGGATACCTACAATATCTAGTGAAATAGGGGTTTCTTAAATTGGGAAGCTATATTGGGTTCATATTAGTAGGGGGTTAAATAATGTGATTTTTGGAGGGGTTTTCCAATATGTAGTCAAATTAAGGGTATTGTTTAATATGCCATGAACGCACGTGATATGTCAGAGGTTCACTAAGTGAATCCCCCGTGGCCATCTCCCCCACCAGGTCCTCCTCCATGGTCACCAAACCCCCCACCTCCTCTTGCATGCCCTACACCCTCACCATAGCCACCATCTCCTCCTCCATGTCCTCCATTATCACCAAACCCACCAAAGCCTGTTGTTGCTTCAATGACCATTCGGCTTTGATTATGGCCACAACCAATTTTAGTTGAGGAGTGGCGGTGCAAATACTATGCATATATCCTTATCTTGCTACATATATTTTTCTAGAAAGGGAAGGCAGGTGGTAACTGCTATGACAAACATTTGCCCCATTTCCCTGCAACTCTTTTCATCCTAATTAATCTCATGCAACCACCAATGTTCATATCAATTCCCCATGAAGATACCTTCATACTAGACGAGGCCGGTAACATAAACCACACTAAATAAAATCCACATTAAATTTTACCTTACCTTTTATATTATATCCTACATTTAAATTTAACAATTTATATAATATTTTATGTATTATTATTAGGTGTATATTTCTAGTCTATTTTAATATCAGAAATATTTATATAATGAGAAGAGTAGATGTCCTATAGTGAATTTTGTGATGGTTTGTTTGTCCATTGTTTTCAAGAGAATTTCCACGAGCAAAGAGCAGCTAATAAGTGTTGGTGTCTATTGGGTTTGCAAGTGGTGTAGCACTCATACAAAAAAAACAAAAACAGTGGCTACCACTAATACAATAACAAATGTTACCTCATGTTAATCACCTATATTGTTATCCACCCAGAAGAAATGTTAAAGAAAATCATTTATGTGGTGTTGCAAGAGGGATACATCCTTTCCCATTAGACATGGGTGGCCTTCCTTTATGTGCAGATGAGACAACCATTTCATAGCTTATACCTATTGGATCTTTGGCTTTAGCTCTTCCAAATGCAACTCTCGAATAGCAATGAACAATGCTTGCAGAAAGTTTGTATTCTTTGGTGGATCTGTTGGAACATGATCATGCAGCCAAAATTATTGTTATCCTTTTGGAAATGGACCGAATTGAGGTTCTTGATTTGTTGGAGTCTCCTAAATCCTTGATTGTTAAAGTTACAAAAGTGATGGAGATTCTACAGAATGTGGCACAAGCTCAATGAAATCCATTTAATTAGCTTGCATCATTACCTTTGAATAAGACTCTTATGTCATAATGTCATGTCTCTAAGGGTTCTATATTTGTATAAAACTAGTATAACATGGTTGTCAATGTCAATGGAAGGGCTTAGAATAATTGTGTTCCTTTATTTGAGTGGCTAATGGGAATTGATAGAATTTCGTGAGAGCATTGGTAATATTTTAGTGCTTCAAGTTTTAAATCTTCACTTTTGTGTGCAGTTGAAGACTTTTCCCAATACAATAAGAGGGCTTAAACAGTTAAAGCACCTTGCATTAAGATGGTCTCATAAGCTAGTGCTCAATTCACATGATAGTGATCAACTCACTTCATTGAACCAATTGACATTTCCCATAATTTTGGAACCTAGAAGCGCTTCCAGTGTAGGAGATCTAATAAATCTCACAAATATGACAATATTGGAAGCATCTATAATGTTAGATGGTTTAAAGGTGGCAACCAAGGTAATTTTTGTCCATTTTTATGAGATAGCTCGATAAGTGATGGCCAACCTGTTGGTAGCTATGACAATATGTGGACGAGATGGCAAAACATTAAAATTATTGTATGTCTTTGGAATATTGTATTTATTGAGCCTTTATTAAGATCTGCTAACTCAATATAGGTATAGTTATTTTGTTAGATGTTGCGACTCTAATAAATGACAAAGAAAGTATAGAGATCCAAGACATTTATTCAACCAAGATGCCAAAGATGGAGACAAAGATGCCTAATATGTGAGAGTGTGTTACACAAATGATGGAGAGGATCTGGGCACAGTAGGGATATTGGAGTAGGAGTTGAGATTAGATGATTGACATATGTAGGGTAAGTCATGTTAAATAAAACTAGCTTGTTGGAAAACAAACCATGTTCTTAACCACTTGAGTTGTCAACTCCATATAAATTAGAGACTTTTAATAATACCTAACAAATCAATTTTACTACCATAAAATGCCCCCTCACTAAGTGTACTACCATAAAGATGTGCCTCACTACGTAGGTGGGAAAGTTACAAATAAAAGTGCAAAGAAAACATGGTGAGACCATAGAGATTTTTTTTAATGAATGTACAAGAAATTTTATTCTTGGAAATATGTTAAAAATCTTTATATAAAATGGAAATATTTATAAAAATATTATGATTTTTAGATTCAGTATGGTTTGATGAACAATTTGTTTCAAGTCTAACTATCAAAATTCTCATTACCATGTTGTAACGGTGTAAATATTTGTTTATAAACATTCACATGTTGGTTCAATCAAAAAATAATAAAAGGTTAAAAGTAATATATATCCTAGTATAGGGGACATATTATAGTGCTAAATGAATGTAAACATTTAAATGTTGGTTCAATTAATAATAAAAAGTTGAAAGTAATAAAATTCAATTTTTTATATTGTAATTTTGTTTTTTTTAAAGAACTACTAAGAATTTGTATTAATAAAAGAAGGAAATTACAATTTTTGAGAGCAGATAATCCAAGGGTCCTTTAAGATTTCGTTTAGAACGTGGAGGAAAAACCTATAATCTTTTAAAATTTTCTCAAACTACATGTCAAATGATATTGTTCCACTTAAAGACTTTTCAAGAAACCCCTCAAATCCACGTGAATTTGCAAAACCTTCCTAATTAAGATTTTTATTTGGCTACATTTTCACCTTTCTTGGAGAATTCTTCATATTTCTTTTAACTTGGGTCCAAGCCCAATTTCCTATTTAATCAACAATATCACCATTTAAGAAAATTGAATTTTGAATTCCACCTTGCATTCCAGAGGGGGAAGAAGTGCCTCCACCTATTTTTTCCACAAGATCCCTTTCACGTCGATGACAAAAAATGGTGCAAGATCCAAAGAATCAACAAAGATTTTACGTTTGTCCAAAGTAGTGAATTCACACACTGAGAACATATTGTTTTTGGAAAATTATGGAGAGGAAACGGTTGCTATTGTTTTACCTCGGATGAATTGGAACCACCTCAGGATTAGGAACCTTCACAAGGGTTTCAGATGAGATGAGTGAATCCTAAGATATTCTATCCACTGGTATAGGGATTTTTACAACTTTTTGAGCACTACATGAATTGCGAGAAGCAGAAGTAGGAGCCACTGAGGAAATTGAATAATGATCAAAGAAACACCATCCCATCATTTTGGTTTTATGGAAGAGAAATTTCACTCTGTTTTCCCATCATTGGGACATGTCTTGAGGGAATTGCCAGTCTCATAGAAGCTTTGCAATGAAAATAAACATTTTTGTAGTCCAGTGTTTGATCCTAGGAGAATTCATGATCATTGAGGTTAATCTTAGTAGGAAATCCCTTACTGAAGTCCATATCCCAACATATATGAGCGTATGTGCATTTGAGATCAAATATATTGTCTTCACTACATTAATGAAACCTGCATAAGACGTTATCAATCGAGGTAAGATAAGCAAGGTTCCATAAATGCAGAGGGAGATTAGGAAGCCTTACCCATACAAGAGCAGTAGAGATTGAAGATGAGAGAGGGTCAAACGAGGGAAAACGAGGTTGAAGAGTGAGACCTACACAACCCTGAAACCAGGGACCAGCATCAAGAATCCTCACACAATCACTAACATTACTAAATACTATGATAAAAGAACATGTAGCCAAGGGATAAATGTTGAGCTTAGTTGAGATGATGGGATTCCAATGCTCATTAATCCAAGAGTGGAAATCAACAAGTTTTGTCCAAAGACCAATGAACCTACAAATTAAATCCACTTTAGAGTAAAACTCAACTTCACTGAGGGCTTATTCTCCCATAGTATCTTCAACCATTTGATCCTCTCAACACTTGGTAGAATCTAGTCTATGCTAATTTTATATACTTCAGAATCCTAACTTCAATATCCATTGAAAATGAAATATCTCTCTCTTAATTATTTAATTAATATAATGAATATTTAATTTAATTATTTAATGAATATTTATAATAATTTACATTTAATTTTCATATGTACAAATGAAATCAGTATCGATTGTGAGATGTTAGAAAATGTTGATATTGATAATTGGAGAGAAAAAAACTGACCATGTTATACGATATTGTGTTAAGGTCATTATTGAGAGGTTCTTCAAAGATGAATGTGTGACATTTAAAACTCAAATTTTGAGAGGTCTCTTAACATCAAAGAAATTAAAAGACACAACAACTCTATTGGGTATTAAAAAATCAACGAAAGGTAAAAATGTGATTCAAAATATGAATAGTGCTCTAAAAACAATTGGAAGATCTAGAAAGAAAAATCATGTTATTGCATGTAGAGAAATACAAATGGCAGTGGTTTCATCAAGTACTAAAGAAAATCATCTGGTAAAATCTATGGAAAAACTTTTAGGGACCTCATGAAAAGCAATGCACAAACATGTGAAATTTTGATTGCAAATAGATATAAATGATGAGCTTGCTTGTTGGGAAGTTATTTGTAGGCAACCATACAAAGATAGACTTGGAGAAGATATTAAAAAAATAATATATGAATATTGGATGAAAAATTCATGTGTTTCACCAAAATCAAGCGATGTGATGTGGCGAAGAATAACATGAAATCAATATGAAGAACATGAAAAACATATCTTGGACACCACTCACATAGAGTTGTTCAATAAGTTCCTAGAAAAGAATCATGGAATTAATGTTTCAATCAATAATTTTGTGCAATAAGAAACATGGTATGCTAAACCACTATACACAACACTTGTTGTTGTTGTTATTGTGTGGAATTTAAATTATATTATGACACCTTCCTTAATTTTGGTAAAACATTTTGAAAAAAATCACCTCATCCTTCCACTATCGATGGTTTCATATCCGAAATTCTTTGTGCAAGAGAAAGTCATGAATTATTTTACCAAAAGAAATGTGTTGGTGGTAAAAAATGTGATCATTGTGGAAATTTAAATTTATTTCACAACAAATATTCTATTGATATAAATGATCAATCATTGTCTAACCTAAAAGTGAAATGGAAAAGATATGAATATCCATACATCGATTAATTCAAATAATAGTAAAAGTGCTAAAAGGATTGATTTACAAGAAGAAGAAATTCCTATGATAGAGTTTTTGAAAAAGTTTGGACAAAAATTAATATGTACATGAAGCATTCACATAGAGCTCGATGGCAGGACCTACAATTCAAAAAATCTTGTGAAATTTTTCCACTAGGGAGCATCTTGCCAATAGTTGATTTTGCATAGAATTACATGTTTGCTACACAAAATGAAATACAAAGTGAATATTATCATTTTGACCAAGTCTCTATGCTTGTCCATATTCTATATAGACATGTTGAAAAAAATTTTGATGATATAGAAAGCACTAGTGAGAATCAACATGTTATTAAAGAACACCACTTTTATATCATCGACTATCATACACATGATACAAAATTTGTACAACATTGTTTTGATAAGATTTATGAATCATTGAAAGGTCATGGAATAAAATTAAATGAACATTGGATATGGTCAAATGGATGGGAAGGTCAATTCAAATCTTCACGATCATCCTTTTGCTTGTGTCGTCTTCATAAGCAAACCCACATTAAACATTGTTGGAATTTATTTGATTCTAGTCATGGAAAAGGAGAACATGATGGTGCAAGGGCATGTATAAAATGAGCACTTCAAAGATATCAAATGGACCACTCTGCAAATAGAATTCTCTCAGCTATACAAGTTGTTCAATGGTGCAATGCTACAATAAGCCATCAAACTAACCCATCAAGGGAGGTATGGAGGTATGTACATCTATGATAATTTTTATAATTTTCTAATTTTAAACATTTAAAAATTATATAGTTTAAGGAATATGAGGATGATTAGCTTTGATGTATAAATTTTATTTTAAATAACATATTTAAATTCTTGTTTGAATTTAGATAGGTTTCTTTGGCATATTGGAGTCGAAGATGTAGATAAATCAATTAGATATGAAGTTGAAATAGTAAAAGAGACTCAAAAATTGCATTCAATTAAAACAAAGGATTACCGAAATGCATTTACATTTGATAAAAGAAAATATTCTGGTTTTTGTCATGCTTGCATAGAGGACACACAATCCAATGATGTTTTGAAAATAATATGTATGTAAAATCTTGGAAACATACAGAACTAAATACAAAGGGATGGAACTAGAGGAGACTATAGTATCATCTAAAGGTGATTGAGTTTTTGATTTTGTTAGAGAAGGTAACATTTCAATTTCTTTCAAAGGATATATATATAATATAATATATATATATAATATATATATATATATATATATAATATATATATATATATATATATGTATGTTTTATGTTTTTAAAGTCAATGTGTATAAGTATCTAGATAATAGTTAAAATATAGAGGTCTAGAAATAGATAATAAAATCAATTCCATGTTTATAAAGTTAATTTCATATTAATTATTATCTGAATTTACACTTGTTTTATTGTGAAGGAGATGTTTTTGTTGTAGTTGCACCCATTAACAACATAGAAAATGTCAAGTGTTATTTGATGTGGTGTGCTAAATGAAAGATGAAGTAATTGGAAGACTATGTTGATAAGGGTTTTATATATGAAAGAGGGTCTATTATACTGAAAGGTTATTTTTTCCAAGAAACTCACCAAACTGAGAGTAATGTTTACTTTCAAAAATATCAACCCGATCTCATAAGTTGTCAATATAGTCACTTGGTTTGTGGAAGATGTATAAATTTGATAGAAGTTCAATCAAAAAACAATTTAAAGTTAAAAATGGAGAATGTCAAAATTTGTCCATGAACGGATCATTGAGGATGGAGTTCCACTGGAATTTTTGTAATTGAAGTTCCCAACAATTTCTTCTACTTGGATCATCTTTGAGAACTTAGAGTTCAAGTACATTTTTAGCATTTATTATTGTGCACTCTTAACTTTTACATTCTTAAGAATGTGATAATGTGAAATCGATACTCATTGGGTCTTGTATTGAGTTACAAAGTTATATGTATACTGCCTGTTATGTAGACCTATATTGAGGATTTAATTCTCTATTAATTTGTGATGTATACTGCTCTGTTAATTTGTGATTGTGGTTGGTTGAGCCATTTACTAAGAATCATTTACTAACATTATAGGAATGATTGAATGCAAAATGTACCAATTAAATGAAAATTTACTTTCATTTCTACATATTCATGAACTTAAATTATATGTAAAACCTTTAAAGGCATTAAATCATGCATCCATCATGCAAATTGTAGGCCATGTTTTATAATTCAATTGTACCTAACTTATGTTTGTGCATTTAAACAACTTTATATTAAAAGCTAACTATCACCCAACATCCATAGTAGCCTTTCTATACATGAAGGCAAAATGTACATACCATATTTTATAATGCAATTTTAAGTTATCATTGTTTTAGAAATCTACACTCAATTATAAGATTCATTCAAAGGCAAAATATAAACCTCACATTTTGTAATTTGCAAATTTAATAGATTCATTTTAAATAAATTGACAAAACAACTTTAAACAAAACCTAATTATCGTCTACTAACATTATACGAATGAATGAACTAAAAATGTACCAACTAAATATAAATATATAAAACCTTTAAAAGCATCAAACCATGCATGCATCATGCAAATTGTGGGCCAAGTTTTATAATGCAATTTTATCTAACTTATGTTTGTGCATTCTAACAACTTTATATTAAAAGTTAACTATCAATTCACATCCATAATAGCCTTTCTATACATGAATCCAAAATGTACATACCATATTTTATAATGCAACTTTAAGTTATCATTGTTTTAGACATCTACACCGTATTATAAGATTCATTCAAATGAAAAATGTAGACCTCACATTTTGTAATTTGCAATTTTAATAGGTTCATTTTATATAACTTGACAAAACAACTTTAAACAAAACCTAAGAATAATCTCCTAAAATTATAGGAATGATTGAATGCAAAATGTTCCAACTAAATAAAAATATGTAAAACCTTTAAAGGAATCAAACCATGTATGCATCATCTAAATTGTGGGCCATGCTTTATAATGCAATTTTATCTAATTTATGTTTGTGCATTCAAACAACTTTATATTAAAAGTTAACTATAAGCCGACATCCATAGTAACCTTTCTATACATTAATGCAAAATGTACATACCATTTTTATAATGCAATTTTAAGTTATCATTGTTTTAGACATCTAAATTGAATTATATGATTCATTCAAATGCAAATGTAAGTCATGTTTTGTAATTTGCAATTTTAATAGATTCATTATAAATAACTCAAGACAAAACAACTTTAAATAAAACCTAAGAATCATCTACTAACATTATAGGAATGATTGAATGCAAAATCTACCAACTAAATGTAAATTTGCTTTCATTGCTACATATTCATGAACTTAAATATGTAAAACCTTTAAAAGCATCAAACCATGCATGCATCATGAAAATTGTGGGCCATGTATTAATATGCAATTTTATCTAACTTATGTTGGTGAATTCAAACAACTTTATATTAAAAGTTAACTCTCAACTGACACCCATAGTAGCTTTTCTATACATGAATGCAAAATGTACATATCATATTTTATAATGCAATTTTAAGTTATCAGTTTTTTAGACATCTACATCGAATTATAAGATTCATTCAAATGCAAAATGTAGATTCACATTTTGTAATTTGCAATTTTAATAGATTCATTTTAAATAACTTAAACAAAACAACTTAAAAAAAACCTAAGAATCATCTACTAACATTATAGGAATGATTGAATGCAAAATGTACCAACTAAATGCAAATTTACTCTAATTGGTACTTGTTCTTGAAATTAAATATGTAAAACCAAGTTTTAAGCATCAAACCAAACATTATGAAACTTGTACCATGCAAAAGGTACATAAACTCCAAAATTAGCATGTATTAAATCATAATAAAGATTTCAAGATTTAAAATATGTCCAAAATTTATATCATTATAAAAGACAAACCTCCAATAATGTACATTACAAAGGTGGAAAACGCATTATTCAAAATTGAGGAAACACCTTGGGAGTTTGGAGCTCCCTGTAGAGAGTCGAGAAAGCATAGAAATAGTTGTGCTTTCTCTAATCTCATTTCTTGATATTTACAAGAAGCTTGGGCCAACAACATATTCATTTATAGATATGATGAGGTGTAGAAAGGAAGTAGTGATGGGTCCCAATAAATGGATCGATGTTAGTAAAAGGGTTACAAAAGAAAATGAAAATTATATGTTTAATTTCAAAGAATTGTTGAAAAGAAAGATGCTCAAGGTGCAATATTTCAAGCATATTGATATAGCCAGCCATTTGTATGATAGGTTCCTTGCAAGGTATGAAAAGCTGCCATGGAATGGCAAGGTTCCAATGTATTTTGAAAATTTATTTTATGCGGAATTATTTTTTGGTATGAAACCCGATTATAATGACCTTCCATTTGAATATTATTGTACTTGGAGAGGTTAGTTATATGATTGTAAGGGTGCATTATGTGACACTGAATTGCCTCACCCTTAGCCACATTTGGTATGCAAACCTCCTTGTCTGGTAACTTTGCGGGAAGAGATGGATGCCACTTCTCAAATTGGTTGAGAAGGAAGGGATGCCATTATAGACAACATATAGAGTGCATTGACCGGAATTGATATCGGTTTAAATCGACAAAGAGTAATAGCTAATGCATGTGCTAATTTTGTATATAAAATAGATGAGGAGATAGATAATATGAATACTGAGGAGCTTAAAGAATATGCAAAGGCTTGTCATAATGGTTGCCAATACCTAATTGTTCATGAAGAAGAGGGTGTGGGATCAGTACGTGTTAATATTTAAGGTGGATATTTTAATGTAATTTGTAATGTACATGTTAATGTCGATTAACATACATTTTGTTATTTTTCAGATATAGTCTAATACATGAAAAAACTCATTTGTTGAACCATTTTCATTTAACTCATTTGTTGAACCAAAATTTTGATAATTTAATAGTCCCCCGTTCAAGTTCCAATGAAAATATTTTGAGAGATGTTAGTGTTTTCGAAGAGTTCATGTTGATACAATTATTATTCTACTTTTATTATATCGGTATATTGTGAGGACATATTTTGAAAAGAAATAATTATGTATATATGATTAATTGTTAACAGATTATGATTTCGTCCAATGTTTTGGACATCACACCACCCTCTTCCTCCCTATTAGGAGATGTGCCACATTTATTGAATATTTAACTTATGTTTTGTTATAAATTGAAGTCAAAGTTTCATTAAAAAATAAGATATATTTATCTTATAGTTTTAAAATTTTGGAATTTTAGGTTTGTCGAGACGATTTCCATTCTCCAGGGACTTTAGCGATGGAGTTGACAATTAGGATAGGATCATCTAAACAATTTGAAAAAGTTGTGTAATTTTTTTTTAATATTGTGAGTTTATGCCTTTCCATGTGTATTTTAAAATTTTTAATATATATATGTGCATGTATTGTACAGAGTATCTAGGAGGGCGCAATGCATGGTGAACAACACAAGGGCACAATGGACGGGGACTACCATGAGGTATTACATAGAATTTGAAACTTTTTATAATATTGTTTTGATGAATACATTCTCATTTAATTTTAAAGTACATAATCTTATGTATATATGAAATTACACATGTTGTGTAGGGCACCCATGATTTAGATGAGAGAATGGGGATGTTGATAGATCATATATTTCAGTGAGATTCTCTAAATTTATGCAACTTTTTATTTGATAGTCTTTTAATGTTATATTTACTTTTATTATGATATAAATTTTGAACGTATTAAAAATAAAACTATTTATTATGAATTGATGCATCTTATTATTTGATAACTTTTTATTATATATTTACTTTTATAATGATATAAATTTTGGACATATTTTAAATCTTGAAATCTTTATTATGATTTAATACATGCTAATTTTGGAGTTTATGTACCTTTTGCATGGTACAAGTTTCATAATGTTTGGTTTGATGCTTAAAACTTGGTTTTACATATTTAATTTCAAGAACAAGTAGCAATTAGAGTAAATTTGCATTTAGTTGGTACATTTTGCATTCAATCATTCCTATAATGTTAGTAGATGATTCTTAGGTTTTTTTTAAGTTGTTTTGTTAAGTTATTTAAAATGAATCTATTAAAATTGCAAATTACAAAATGTGAATCTACATTTTGCATTTGAATGAATCTTATAATTCGATGTAGATGTCTAAAAAACTGATAACTTAAAATTGCATTATAAAATATGGTATTTACATTTTGCATTCATGTATAGAAAAGCTACTATGGGTGTCAGTTGATAATTAACTTTTAATATAAAGTTGTTTGAATTCACCAACATAAGTTAGATAAAATTGCATATTAATACATGGCCCACAATTTTCATGATGCATGCATGGTTTGATGCTTTTAAAGGTTTTACATATTTAAGTTCATGAATATGTAGCAATGAAAGAAAATTTACATTTAGTTGGTCGATTTTGCATTCAATCATTCCTATAATGTTAGTAGATGATTCCTAGGTTTTATTTAAAGTTGTTTTGTCTTGAGTTATTTATAATGAATCTATTAAAATTGCAAATTACAAAACATGACTTACATTTGCATTTGAATGAATCATATAATTCAATTTAGATGTCTAAAACAATGATAACATAAAATTGCATTATAAAAATGGTATGTATATTTTGCATTAATGTATAGAAAGGCTACTATGGATGTCGGCTTATAGTTAACTTTTAATATAAAGTTGTTTGAATGCACAAACATAAGTTAGATAAAATTGCATTATAAAGCATGGCCCACAATTTACATGATGCATACATGGTTTGATTCTTTTAAAGGTTTTACATATTTTTATTTAGTTGGAACATTTTGCTTTCAATCATTCCTATAATTTTAGGAGATTATTCTTAGGTTTTGTTTAAAGTTGTTTTGTCAAGTTATTTAAAATGAGCCTATTAAAATTGCAAATTACAAAATGTGAGGTCTACATTTTTCATTTGAATGAATCTTATAATTCGGTGTAGATGTCTAAAACAATGATAACTTAAAGTTGCATTATAAAATATGGTATGTACATTTTGGATTCATGTATAGAAAGGCTATTATGGATGTGAATTGATAGTTAACTTTTAATATAAAGTTGTTTGAATGCACAAACATAAGTTAGATAAAATTGCATTATAAAACATGGCCCACAATTTGCATGATGCATGCATGGTTTGATGCTTTTAAAGGTTTTATATATTTATATTTAGTTGGTACAGTTTTAGTTCAGTCATTCCTATAATGTTAGTAGACGATTCTTAGGTTTTGTTTAAAGTTGTTTTGTCAATTTATTTAAAATGAATCTATTAAATTTGCAAATTACAAAATGTGAGGTTTATAGTTTACCTTTGAATGAATCTTATAATTCAGTGTAGATTTCTAAAACAATGATAACTTAAAATTGCATTATAAAATATGGTATGTACATTTTGCATTCATGTATAGAAAGGCTACTATGGATGTTGGGTGATAGTTAGCTTTTAATATAAAGTTGTTTAAATGCACAAACATAAGTTAGGTACAACTGAATTATAAAACATGCCCTACAATTTTCATGATGGATGCATGATTTAATGCTTTTAAAGGTTTTACATATAATTTAAGTTCATGAATATGTAGAAATGAAAGTAAATTTTCATTTAATTGGTACATTTTGCATTCAATCATTCCTATAATGTTAGTAAATGGCTCAACCAACCACAATCACAAATTAACAGATAAGTATACATCACAAATTAACAGAGAATTAAATCCCCAATATAGGTCTACATAATAGGCATTATACATATAACTTTGTAACTCAATACAAGACCCAATGAGTATCGATTTCACATTATCACATTCTTAAGAATGTAAAAGTTAAGAGTGCACAATAATAAATGCTAAAAATGTACTTGAACTCTAAGTTCTCAAAGATGATCCAAGTAGAAGAAATTGTTGGGAACTTCAATTACAAAAATTCCAGTGGAACTCCATCCTCAATGATCCGTTCATGGACAAATTTTGACATTCTCCATTTTTAACCTTAAATTGTTTTTTTATTGAACTTCTATCAAATTTATACATGTTGCACAAACGAAGTGACTATATTGACAGCTTATGACATCGGGTTGATATTTTTGAAAGTAAACGTTACTCTCAGTTTGGTGAGTTTCTTGGAAAAAATAACCTTTCAGTATAATAGACCCTCTTTCATATATAAAACCCTTATCATCATAGTCTTCCAATTACTTCATCTTTCATTTAGCGCACCACATCAAATAACACTTGACATTTTCTATGTTGTTAATGGGTGCAACTACAACAAAAACGTCTCCTTCACAATAAAACAAGTGTAAATTCAGATAATAATTAATATGAAATTAACTTTATAAACATGGAATTGATTTTATTATCTATTTCTAGACCTCTATATTTTAACTATTATCTAGATACTTATACACATTGACTTTAAAAACATAATATATATATATATATATATATATATATATATATATATATTATATATATAGATAAGATAGTAGATATATATCCTTTGAAAGAAATTGAAATGTTACCTTCTCTAACAAAATCAAAAACTCAATCACCTTTAGATGATACTATAGTCTCCTCTAGTTCCATCCCTTTGTATTTAGTTCTGTATGTTTCCAAGATTTTACATACATATTATTTTCAAAACATCATTGGATTGTGTGTCCTCTATTCAAGCATGACAAAAACCAGAATATTTTCTTTTATCAAATGTAAATGCATTTCGGTAATCCTTTATTTTAATTGAATGCAATTTTTGAGTCTCTTTTAATATTTCAACTTCATATGTAATTGATTTATCTACATCTTCGACTCCAATATTCCAAAGAAACCTATCTAAATTCAAACAAGAATTTAAATATGTTATTTAAAATAAAATTTATACATCAAAGCTAATCATCCTCATATTCCTTAAACTATATAATTTTTAAATGTTTAAAATTAGAAAATTATAAAAATTATCATAGATGTACATACCTCCATACCTCCCTTGATGGGTTAGTTTGATGGCTTATTGTAGCATTGCACCATTGAACAACTTGTATAGCTGAGAGAATTCTATTTGCAGAGTGGTCCATTTGATATCTTTGAAGTGCTCATTTTATACATGCCCTTGTACCATCATGTTCTCCTTTTCCATGACTAGAATCAAAGAAATTCCAACAATGTTTAATGTGGGTTTTCTTATGAAGACGACACAACCAAAATGATGATCGTGAAGATTTGAATTGACCTGCACATCCATTTGACCATATCCAATGTTCATTTAATTTTATTCCATGACCTTTCAATGATTCATAAATCTTATCAAAACAACGTTGTACAAATTTTGTATCATGTGTATGATCATCGATGATATAAAAGTGGTGTTCTTTAATAACATGTTGATTCTCACTAGTGCTTTCTATATCATCAAAATTTTGTTCAGCATGTCTATATAGAATATGGACAAGCATAGAGACTTGGTCAAAATGATAATATTCACTTTGTATTTCATTTTGTGTAGCAAACATGTAATTCTATGCAAAATCGACTATTGGCAAGATGCTCCCTAGTGGAAAAATTTCACAAGATTTTTTGAATTGTAGGTCCTGCCATCGAGCTCTATGTGAATGCTTCATGTACATATAAATTTTTGTCTCAAACTTTTTCAAAAACTCTATCATAGGAATTTCTTCTTCTTGTAAATCAATCCTTTTAGCACTTGTATTATTATTTGAATTAATCGATGT
>APFE030844410.1:0-13256 GCA_000404065.3 Pinus taeda
ACATGTCTAAAGATGCTATATTTTTAGAGTTTTGGGCGAGAATATAGTGTTTTGTTTTTTTTTCAAATCTTAAATTTTGTTGTTTAAAATGGGTTTTTGACTACATATATGGATTCAACACATTGAAAAGTCCTTATCAACAGTGTTATTGTTTCGGAGGATATTAGTGTTTTGTTTCGGAAGATATTGTTGTTTATTCTTTCCTATTAGCACTGAAAATCTTGCAAATCTTGGGCTCTCAATGACATGTTGTATTCTCTTATGGTTTTGTGCACATTATAGTGTTTTGTTTCGGAAGATATTGTTGTTTATTCTTTCCTATTAGCACTGAAAATCTTGCAAATCTTGGGCTCTCAATGACATGTTGTATTCTCTTATGGTTTTGTGCACATTATAGTGTTTTGTTTCGGAAGATATTGTTGTTTATTCTTTCCTATTAGCACTGAAAATCTTGCAAATCTTGGGCTCTCAATGACATGTTGTATTCTCTTATGGTTTTGTGCACATTATAGTGTTTTGTTTCGGAAGATATTGTTGTTTATTCTTTCCTATTAGCACTGAAAATCTTGCAAATCTTGGGCTCTCAATGACATGTTGTATTCTCTTATGGTTTTGTGCACATTATAGATGCTTCTAGTTTGGTAATGGTATTTTTTTGAAGAGGTTGATTATAATTGTTTGGAGTCAGCTCTGGATAGTGTTTTCAAGTTCTTGTTGGACATCTATTTTCTTGTTAGCACCTCTTCGACCAGTTATCACAGATTACTGCCTTATTTGGTTCTATGTTTTGATGGTATAGAAAGAAGGGTTCTATGTTTTGATTGTATAGATGGATTGAAATTTCCTGTAGTTATTGTTGGACATCTCTTTTCCTATTTGCAACTCTTAGACAAATTTTATGCCTCTAGTTAATTGGTTCTATGTTTTGATGGTAGAGATAGATTGAAAATTTCCTATTTCAGGTGAACAAAATGAGCATATTTTAGCTTTGATATCTATTTGATGTGGTTTATACTAGTCTTATGTTAATTTGTATTCCTAAGGGATCTCGGAATGATATCAATGCAATATTTCATTTTGATAATGAATACAAAATGTAACAATTTACAAATAAGAAAAGAACACCTTCAAAAATCCCTAGGGGCATTGGGATTATGGTGAGTTTAAATTGGAAAATATATCACAAAATCTTCAAAAACATAAAACATGCAAGGCCGCATAGCTAGAATTCCCTACAGCTTAGTTTAATTATTGAAAACATATATATAATTGATTCTCTAAATTATGCATTAGAAATTGGTAAAAATAATATATATTTAACCTCAAAGTAATATGAATCAATATCAAATCAATGTATAATCCTCAATAAACCATTGTTAATACAAACAATCAGAAGACTAATGTAACATCTCTGCCACATCATATTTACAATAATTGCAAAAAAAAAAAAACTATATATTACATAGCTCATTCATTCGCTCCTATCTCGAGATGATAAAGCTTTGCACCTTACTTTTAATGTTTTCGGTACCATCGTACCCATGATTTCGATTTCTTGATTAAAGGCTGGTTGTCATGCTTAATTAGTTGACTTGTGTAGATACTGAGGGGGATTTATTTAATGACATGTGAGCCACGAGGCTTCCAACCACTTTATTTCTGTCTTTCGCACTCACTGCCATCACATGGCTTACCTCATTTATTGTTGTTTGTCATTAATCCTTCTACTCCTTCCTGTACGTGGCACGGGCAGGCCATCCTGCCTCGGTTGCACCTCTTGTAACTCCCGTCCTCATCGACGGTGTAGAGTCCTCTTCACGATCCAATGGTGGGACTACTCTTGGGGTTTTACTCTTCTCCGGTTAGTGTTGAAGGTGGTTTCATTTGTTAGGCAACTATTCCTCGGAGCCTTCTCTGGTGCCGCTCTTCTTTTAGCAGTTCTGTTTTGGTTTGACAACCAGAACCACGATGCGGAAGGTTTTGCAGTCTCAGTTTCATGGCCTGGTAGCTGGCGAGCCTTCATCAAGTAAGTTTAGTATTTCAATCAATTCCTTAATATATTTCTTTATTTATCTCAGTTAATGCATAAATTATGTTGCCAGATGCATTAATCAACTTCTTTGGCTGATTTACCTTGTAGGAAGCCTGTTTCCAGATTCAGGGCTCTTAATTATACTCGGTGGGGAGGCTCTTCTCTAGCTTCTGTCTTCAAAGGCTTGCAGGTAAGAATTCGTCCCGGATTGGTGCTCACTATCTAGAGAATTACTGCCCTAGGCTGTTGACTAGGTCTCGACTCTCTGCGAATTTTATGGCTCTTCTCTCCAGATGATAGCATTGCAGTCAAAGTATGATTAAGGTTATTTTGGGGTTTTCCTTTAAGTTTGTCATGCGAACTCCCTCTGGGGTTTTGGGGTTTTCTTATGTTCATGACCTTAAAATAGAGGGCTTTGCTTCCCGCTATGGGTTCTGAACTTTCTACAACACTGGATTGTCCAAAGATTTGTTGGTTTTTCTGAAAATATATGGGAGTTCAAGGTTCACAAAACTGTATTGTATTTTCCTGATTTCATTATGGTTGTCCTAGGTTCATAGCTGGAACAATGCCTTCATGAATCAAATTCTTTTTCTCTGTTTATATATAATTCGTTGTTTGGTCAATCAATATTCTTATATGATTGTTGTGTAGAGTTTATTCATTTTTAGGGAAACATTTACGTTGGATTCATGATTTCATTGCTTGAAATGTGGCCCTCGTACCACCATGTTAATCTATTCTTAATATGTAAATTTCGAGTGTCAGAAACAGAGTTATTTTGGAACTCACATTTGGGGTTTTTGCCATCACGCATGTTGTTGCAGGATTCTGGATTGTAATTTACTAAGTATTACTCATGCATGGTTATAATGTAATTTCGTTTTCTCTGGTTACCAAATTCTTTTAGTGTATTCACTCACTTTTTGCTGGTTCTATGAAATTATTACCAAAAGGGTTTCACCCCTCGAAAGGTTCTAGAATGGCCAGGTAGGGTTCTGTTATTGATAGTTCAAACTCAGGAATTTGACTGGGTTCATCTAGGGTTCGTATCCCTGAACCCTGGCCTGAGCGACCCCTACTAGGTGCACTCTCTAGGGCTTGGCGACTACTCCAGAACTTAATTCTTCTGCCAATAATTTTATACATATAATCAAGAAGCTTAACTGTCAGTTCTTTATACAGTTATGTACAGAAACTCCTTCACTTTTCTTGGTGTTTAAAGTCTGTACATAGTTCTGTATTTTCTTGCTATTATTATAACAATCTACATTTCCTCTGAAATTTGTAAATTTTAGCCTAGTTGGGCTTAACCGTGTTTTCCCATTGTGGTCTTATTTTCTTATTCCTGCATTTAATAGAACTATAAAATTTGTTTTCTTTACAATTAGAATATTTGTCATTTTTCCAGCATCTATAGACTGCAAGAACTATGCTTTTCAACAATAAATATAAATTATTTTATGGTGAGATGTCTCGCTTCGACAATTTCATTTTTTTCTAAATTCTTCTGAAATAGTAATCACTATAAATATATCCTTCTATAGACTTTAAATAAAAATACATCTTAGTCATTCTATAATTATTTCAGTTATAAACTTAGAAGCCTTTTACTCGCAGTAGAAAACATCTAATTCAGTTTTATGTATCAGTGTAAATTCCAAAAGGTACCTCATACCTGAGTAAGTAACTCCAATGGAAGAAGTCACCTCTAGTTTCGTTGCTAGTTAAACCTCCCGTCCATGAGATTATCTTTCGGGACCAAATCTCCCCACTAGCTTGCTCACAAGACCTTTAGTCTTCTGCAAGTTGCTCGCGCACAATGCTCTTGCTATCTGATCATCACCAGACATAGCAAGTTTTTGCCCTCCTCACTGCCTGTCCCTACAACACAGTTTTTCCTCCCCCCCTACTTCCTTTTCCTTTGGAAGCCTTACACAATTAGGGGAGGTAGTTAGGGCTTTTTTTCTAGCAACTGTTTCTTTTAACTTCCTTCCCTCAAAAGTTACATGATCTGCTACCACTAGGAATCATTTCTCATTTTTCAATAAATAAAAATATTATTTAATTCAAACAGACAATAACACCAATTATTCTGTTTGTTCTTACTACGGTAAATAAAATATTTACAGCTTTTTGGGGATATTAATCTCCCCCTCCTGAAATCAAACATCATCCTGATGTTTTCCATCTGCAAATAGTCCGAGATAAACTTCTCTCATGAGTTGTTCATCCTCCCAAGTGGCCTCATCTGGCCCAAAGTGCTACCATTGCACTTTAACCTGGGTGATGGCTCGTTTCCAGAGCGTTACTTCTCTCCGATCTAGTATATTCAGTGGCTCAGCTAACATTTCTCCTTCGAGTTTCACCTAAAACATACAATAATTTAAGTCGATTTTTCCTTAGTCAACAAATCTGATTGGTCTACCTAAGATACTTTCTCACTTGTATATCCTACCAATTGATTCCATGCTTAGGATCATAGACATATTTTCTTAGTACTGACACATGGAAGACATTGTGGACTCGAATATGACTTGCCAGAGCATGCTGGTATGCCATTGGGCCAACTCTCGCCAAGATCTGAAATGGTCCACAACACCAGGGTGACAGTTTGGTGCTCCCACTCCATTGCAGTGTGCTCTTTTTAGCTAAACTTCTCACATACACATGATCTCCTTCTTGGTATTCCTTAAAATTCCTCTTTCGGTCAGAAAAATTCTTTTTCCTATCTTGGGCTGCCTTTAAGTTTGTTCGTACTTTCCTGACCATTTCCTCCATTTCCTTAAGCATTTCGAGGCCTAGCATCAGCTTATCCTTTGGTCCACCCGAGCTTGAGGGTGTGCGGCATTTCTGTCCATACAACACTTCAAATGGGCTCATTTGCAGGGATGTATGATAGTCGTTGTTGTATGCGAACTCGACCAAATGCAGGTAATCTTCCCACTTAGATGATTGCTGCATTACATATGCCCTTAGCATGTCTTCTACCACCTGGTTCACCCATTTCGTTTGCCCATCAGTTTGAGGATGATACTGGGTACCGAACTTTAGTTGTGTCCCAAATTCCCCAAACAGAGTTCTCCAAAAGACTGATGTAAATTTTACATCACGGTCAGAGATTATAGTCTTTGATAACGCATGCAGCCTAAAAATATTTTGCATAAAGATATGGGCAATCTGCACCGCTCTGTAGGTAGACTGTACTGGTATAAAATGAGCTGATTTGCTTAGCTTGTCCACCACTACCATGATGAAATCGTTGTTTCTTTTTTACTTGGGTAATCCTGTTATGAAATCCGTAGAAATGGTTTCCCATTTCCACTCCGGGATTGGTAGCGGATGTAATAACCCAACAGGGTGCTAGTGTTCCACTTTAACTTGTTGGCATTCCAGGCAACAAGCTAAATATTCTGCTCCATATTTTTTCATTCCCGACCAATAGTATTCCTTTCGGAGTGCAGTAATCATTTTTTGATACCCCGGGTGCCCAGCATAATGACTTTTATGAAATTCATCTAGAATCAGGCTTTTAATGCTATTTTGGTTGGGCACATAAAACCTTTTTTTATAATTCAACAAGCCAGTGGCATCCATTGTATATCCTTGCTGATTTTCCTTGCTGGTTGAATTCTGAGCTTGTTGTCCTATTTGTTGATATCTTAAATCTTGTTCTACTGCCTTTTTAATCATTTCATCGAAGGTACTTCGCCCTTCGCTGCAAGAAATCTCATAGAGGCATTGTACTTTGTGACTCAAAGCATCCGCCACCCAGTTCTCCTTCCCTTTCAGATGCTTAATCTAGAAATCAAAACCACTTAAGAGATTTACCCACTGTGCGTGCCTAGCATTTACGGTAGGCTGACTAAAATAGCTAGTCAAGTTGTGATGGTCCGTCAGTAATAGAAACTTTTTACCCATTAAATAATGGCGCCACATCTTTAGGGTGTGGATAACAACTGTCAACTCCAAATCATAAGCAGAATTTTTATGCTCATATTCTTTTAATTTCCTAGACTCATAGGCGATTACCTTTCCCTCTTGCATAAGTACTCCCCCTACCCCTTCCTTCCTTGCATCTGTGCACACCATATAGTCCTTACCCAGATCAGCTATGCTTGGTATAGGAGTAGTGGTGAGCAGATGCTTGAGTTGCTCAAAACTCTTTTGGCATTTTTCTGTCCATTTAAAGTTTTCCCCTTTTTTTGCAAGGAAGTGATGGGGTAAGCCACTCCCAAAAATCCTTCCACGAACTGCCTGTAGTAACCTACTAGTCCCATGAAGGATCTTATGTCCGTCACATCCTTTGGCACGGGCCATTCCATTATGGTTCTTATCTTTTCGGGATCCACAGCGATCCTATGTTTAGTAATTATATGCCCCAAGTATTGAATATGTACCTTAAATAAGTCACACTTGCTATATTTAGCGTATAATATATGTTCTCAGAGGGTTTGCAATACCAATCTGAGGTGCTCCTTGTGTTCCTCCATATTCTGGGAATATATCAGTATATCATCAATAAAAATTAACACAAACTTGTTTAGATACTGATGAAATATGTTGTTCATTAAGCACATAAAGGTTGCGGGGGCGTTGGTTAACCCAAATGGTAACACCACAAACTCGTAGTGTCCATATCGTGTTCTAAAAGTAGTTTTGGCTATGTCTTCCTCTTTAATTATGATTTGGTGGTATCCTGATCGTAAGTCAATCTTTGAGAATACCGTTGCCCCTTTTACCTGATCAAAAAGTTCATCAATACAGGGTAAAGGGTATTTATTATTGATTATCAATTTATTCAATTGACGATAGTTCATACACATACGAAGGGTCCCATATTTCTTTTTAATGAACAACACAGGGGCTCCCCAGGGCGACATGCTAGGGCAGATGTAGTTTTTGTAAAACATGTCCTGCAACTAGATTTTCAATTCTGTTAATTCTGGTGTGCTCATCCGATAAGGAGCTCAGGATACTGGGGATACCCCTGGCACCAATTCGATAGTGAATTCTATGTCTCTTTTGGGTGGCTGTCCTGGTATGTCCTCTGGAAACACATTTGCAAATTCTCGTATTACTGGAATACTCTCCAATGTCGCAGTCTTGTCTTTTTTGTTGGCATAACCCACTTGGATGGCATAAAACTGACATCCTTTCCTGATACATTTTGCCAACTGAGAGGTAGTTATAGGCCAAATCTGCACTGGCCTCTGAATACCTTGCATTTCTTGCTTTTCCCCGAGCTCATCCCTGTAACAGATAGTCTTTGTTTTATAGTTTATAATGGACCAACATCTTTCCAATCAGTCCATGCCTATCAACACGTCATACGAACCAAGAGGAAGCACGTTTAGATCCGCCATCACCGACTGACCTGCTATCTTCAAGGGGTAGTTATTTACCTTAGCTATCACACGTCCTTTTGCCCCCGTTGCTAACTGTACTAGCCAAGGGTCTTTCAACTTAACAGTTGGCAGTTTACATTGTTCCACAACTTTAGGACTAACTTAGCTTAATGTAGCTCTAGGATCAATTAAAAAAGTTACAGTATAATCAAATATCTTGCCTTCAAACTCCACCATAGTCAGTTGGTAGTCTGCCTGTCGATCTTCTAGAGCAGCATTAACTCTTGGTAAACTCCGACCCACATCGCCAACTGTAGATGCTTCGTGGATCTGCAAAACCTGTTCAGTACCTTTTCGATGATGACAATTTTTAACATAATGAAACCCTCCACAACCCCAACATTGTACTAGAGGCCTTGTTGTCCCTTCATTGTCAATTTTTCAAGATTGTTCGTTGATTCTAGACTCAATGGGTGGCTTTAATCTGAGTGGGTTCTTTTGCAGATTTCTGTTATTCTACCCTTTGGAAAATCCTTTATTAACATTCCCACGATTTCCTTTAGAGTTCCCAGTCACCTTATTACCTCTCTTGTCAACCCACCTCTTTCCTAGAATCTCTCCCTTCTACTTACTTTGCTGATAACAAATCCTGGCCTTTCGTATCACCTCATCCATTGTTTTTGGGTTATCAAACTTAATTCTCTCCCTCATCACCAAGGGTTAACTAATGACGAACCACTGTAACTTAGCCTTCTCCTCTCGTATGTAAGGCACATAGTGGAGTAACGAGGTAAATCGGGTGATAAACTCATCCATAGTTTGTTGTCCGAGTCATAGGTTATGGAATTCCCTTGCTTTCTCGTCGTAAAACCGCTCATTCAAGTATCTTTCCTTGAAGTACTTTTGAAATTGTTCCCAAGTTGTATTATGTTCACTTACCCCCCGTATAATCTTGACTTCCTCCCAAGACAGGGTGGTCTTCCCTTGCAATTGGAAAATGGCTAGCTATGCCTTGATATTGTGATCGTATTCGTATAATTGAAAATATTTGTTCATGTTAATCAACCAAGCTTCGGCTGCCTCCTCCAGCTCTCCATCAAAGTGTGGCGATTTTATTTTCCGGAACTCCCCTTGTAATTCTATCCACTGTCTTTTCGATGTCTAGTGCTCGGAGGCATTATCCGACTTCTCCCAATTCTTTTCCCTTCCTTCTGACTCTTCTCGATCTGTGTGGTAGCCTTATTCTTCTAACACTCGTGGCTATTCAGGGCTAGGGTTCTGTGGGCACTGATTTCGCTTGTCAAACAGAGTTTTCATGATCTTTTCCTGTTCCATAGTTAATCTCACATTGTCTTCCCGTAAGCGGGCCATCTCATTCTTTAGTTCCTAGACTGTCTCTAATATCACCAAATTCGTGTTGCAGGTCTCTTCTCCTAGCTGTACCCATAACTCAGGGTTAGTTTCAGAGCCTGCTATAGGTTCCTGTCCGGTCACATTTCTGTGTGGGATGTTGTCCATTCTCCTCATAATATGTTGTCGTCTATTTCTTGAGCTATACACAGGTTAAATAAAAAAAAAATAGCACAATAACTGTTTTTTTTTTTTGTGAGGAAAAAAAAAGAATGACACATGATCTATTTATCTCCATTGGATATACTTGCCAAAGGCCACAGTTTTTGTAACTTGGCTCTGATACCACTTGTAACATCTTTGCCACATCATATTTACAATAATTGCAAAAATAAAAATAAAAATAAAACTATATATTACATAGCTCATTCATTCACTCCTATCTCGAGATGATAAAGCTCTGCACCTTACTTTTAATGTTTTCAATATCATCGTACCCATGATTTTGATTTCCTGATTAAAGGTTGGTTTTCATGTTTAATTAGTTGACTTGTGTAGATAATGAGGTGGATTTATTTAATGACATGTGAGCCACGCGGCTTCGAGCCACTTTCTTTTTGTTTTTCGCACTCACTGCCATCACATGGCTTACCTCGTTTGTTGTTGTTTGTCATTAATCATTTTGCTCCGTCCTGTACGTGCCATGGGTAGGCCGTCGCGATCCAATGGTGGGACTGCTCCTGGGGTTTTACTCTTCTTCGGTTAGTGTTGAGGGTTGTTTCATTTGTTAGGCAACTTTCCCTCAGAGCCTGCTCTGGTGCCACTCTTCCTTTAGCAGTTCTGTTTTGGTTTGACAACCAAAACCACGATGCGGAAGGCTTTGCAGTCTCAGTTTCATGGCCTTGGTAGCTGGAAAGCCTTCATTGGGTAAGTTTAGGGTTTCAAGCAATTCCTTACTATATTTATTTATTTATCTCAGTTAATGCATAAATTATGTGCCAGACGCATTAATCAACTTCTTTGGCTGATTTACCTTGCAAGAAGCCTGGTTCCAGATTCAGGGCACTCAGTTATACCCGGTGGGGAGGCTCTTCTCCAGCTTCTATCTTCAAAGGCTTCCGGGTAAGAATCCATCCCGGATTGGTGCTCACTGTTGTAGGAATTTACAGGGTAAGTTCCTCAGATAGAACACCAAAGGACACCGCTCACAAATAGATCATAGATCAATACACCAATATTGTTGATGTGGTTAAAACCCTCAAAGAGGGAAACAGTCCACGGCCTGAGCCAACGCGACCACTTCAGGCAATTTATTAATAAACGAATGAAAATTTACATAAGCTTCTCTCATGAACGGTTACCCTACAAATGACCCTACATGCTCTTTAAATAGAGATCATGGACCAATCGAGTGTTAAGCCACGGATCAAGTGTCAGTAATACCGAGGAGAGAATGAATCATCGGATCACTACATATCGTGAGCATCGGATTGTAAGTTACAAAAGTACATAGTAAAGAAACACACTCTACCTAACTCTATACTAGACCAAGTTATACTTAACTACTTCCTATGTGTCGGAATATCCTAACAAATGTCTGGAGAATTACTGCGCTAGGTTGTTGACTAGGTCTCAGCTCTTTGCGAATTTTATGGCTCTTCTCTCCGGATGATAGCATTGTAGTCAAAGTATGATTAGGGTTATTTTGGGGTTTTCCTTTAAGTTTGTCATGCGAACTCCCTCTGGGGTTTTGGGGTTTTCTTAGGTACATGACCTGAAAATAGAGGGCTTTTCTTCCCGCAACGGGTTTTGAACTTTCTACAGCACTGGACTGTCTAAAGATTTTGTTGGTTTTTCTGAAAATATATGGGAGTTCAAGGTTCACAAAACTGTATTGTATTTTCCTGATTTCATTACAGTTGTCCTAGGTTCGTAGGTGAAACAATGCCTTCATGAATCGAATTCTTTTCCTCTGTTTATATATAATTCGTTGTTTGGTCAATCAATATTCTTGTATGATTGTTGTGTAGATTTTATTCAGTTTTAGGGAAGCATTTACGTTGGATTCATGGTTTCATTGCTTGAAATGTGGCCCTCAGACCACCATGTTAATTTGTTCTTAAGATGTAAATTCCGAGTGTCAGAAACAGAGTTATTTCGGAACTCGCATTTGGGGTTTTTTCCATCAACATGTTGCACGATTCTGGATTGTAATTTATTGAGTATTACTCATGCATGGTTATAATGTAATTTCGTTTTCTCTAGTTACCAAATTCTTTTAGTGTATTCGCTCACTGTTTGCTGGCTCTATGAAATTATTACCAAAAGGGTTTCACCCCTAGAAAGGTTCTAGAACGGCTAGGTAGGGTTATGTTATTGATAGTCCAAACTCAGGAATTTGATTGGGTTCATCTAGGGTTCCAATCCTTGAACCCTGTCCTAATCGACCCCTACTATGTGCACTCTCTGGGGCTTGGCGACTACTCCAGAACTTAATTTTTCTGCAAATAACTTTAAGGATACATATAATCAAGAAGTTTAACTGTTAGTTCTTTATACGATTATGTACAAAAACTCCTTCACTTTTCTCGGTGTTTAAAGTCTGTACAGAGTTCTGTATTTTCTTACTATTATTATAACAGTCTACATTTCCTCTGAAATTTGTAAATTTTAGCCCAATTGGGCTTAACCGTGTTTTCCCATTGTGGTCTTATTTTCTTATTCCTGCATTTAATAGGACTCTAAAATTTGTTTTCTTTACAATTAAAATATTTGTCATTTTTCAAGCATCTATAAACTGCAAGAACTGAGCTTTTCAACAATAAATATAAATTAATTTTATAGTGAGAATATCTCGCTTCGACAGTTTCATTTTTTTTCTAAATTCTTCTGAAATAGTAATCACTGTAAATATATCCTTCTGTAGACTGTAAATAAAAATGCATCTGAGTCACTCTATAATTATTCTAGTTATAAACTTAGAAGCTTTTACTCATAGTAGATAGCATCTAATTCAGTTGGATGTATTAGTGTAAATTCCAGAAGGTACCTCATACTTGACTTGCTTTAAGTAACTCCAATGGAAGAGGTCACCTCTGGTTTCGTAGCTAGTCAAACCTCCCGTCCATGAGATTGTCTTTCGGGACCAAATCTCCCCCCAAGCTTGCTCACAAGACCTTCAATCTTCTACAAGTTGCTCGCGCACAACGCTCTTGCTATCTGATCATCACCAGACATAGCAAGTTTTTGCCCTCCTCACTGCCTGTCCCTACAGGGCAGTTTTTCCTCCCCCCTACTTCCTTTTCCTTTGGAAGCCTTGCACAATTAGGGGAGGTAGTTAGGGTTTTTTTTCCAGCAACCGTTTCTTTTAACTTCCTTCTCTCCGAAATTACATGATCTACTGCCACTAGGAATCATTTCTCATTTTTCAATAAATAAAAATATTATTTAATTCAAATAGATAATAACACCAATTATTCAATTTGTTCTTACTACGGTAAATAAAATATTTATAGCTTTGTGGAAATATTACAACTAAAAAATATTTAATGAAACATATTAATAAATATAATAGAAAATTACACATATAGTGGTCTTCTCCATGTACGATAAAGTTGGTGAATTTACCTTTGCGGAATTTAAGTGAATAATGATGGACAAGATGTTCGTGGTTTTGTAATTAGTTTTCACTTTCTGAATTTAAGTGAATAATGATGGACAAGTTGTTTGTCGTTATGTAATTAGTTTTCACGTTAGTGAATTTAAGTGAATCTAGAACTAATAAAGTATCACATTCATCCAAAGGCAAATCCTAATATTTCATTATCCTCGTGACTTACATAAATTCCAAAATAATACATCGTAAAAAGAAATAATTTATCATATTTTTTATTGTCCATGTAATTTGTGATGAGAGAATAGTACATAGTAATGATTCATTATACGGTATAAAGCTTGTTTTATAATTTAAGGAAATGGGTTAAAGAATCAATATTGAGAGGCATTTGGCATAAATGAAACCTTGTCTTTTACGGATTATTAGATTATAATGATTGTAATTTGCAGTAGTGCGGTTTTCTTTGAATAATAGTGATAAGTCAGCGTACATTTATAGATAGTATTAAGTAATTTGAAAAATTTAAAATTTCATTTTTTTTGTTTGCTTAACCCTTTATGGGTTAAGAATTAAATTTATATATGCCTTTAAAAACATATTTTTAAGTTGATGGATGTGTATATTTTGGTATCAAAAAAAAGTTTTCAAATTGAAGTGTTTCTCTCTATTTTAATTGCTGCAAAATAGCATGTGATGGAGGTTTTGAACCCTATTGTTAGAAATTTTGAACACAGAGAAGTGTGATACACTTGAAAAATGATGAAAATAGTGTCTTGAGCTAGAGTATTTTGATAGATAGTCAGAATTGTGATTTAATTATTGTAATTTTATTTTTGGTTGGAAATTAATAGATTCAAAAAAACATTTTCAATAAAAAAAAATTAGTTTAACATAAATTTATCACAAAATA
>APFE030844418.1:0-14029 GCA_000404065.3 Pinus taeda
AACGTATGACCATTTCCATGAGAGGTAGTCGTAACTGACTAATTTCTCATGATTTTTGAATAGTTCACTTAGGACTCATTGCATCGGGTGATGCTCACAGGGGTGAAGAAGTGGGATTGAAACTAGTGAAATGTGGAGAACGAATCACATAGCATCAATCATCACTTCCGGGGCTTGCACCCGGTAACCAGGACTTCCCCAGGAGGTCACCCATCCCAGAACTCCTCTGGCTCAAGCGCGCTTAACTGTGGAGTTTTTCCCCACAATCAAGCCCACTTAGCTTGCTACCCCATTTGCAAAACCTTAGCAAGTATTGTGCCTCATGAACCATTCAAGTAGAGATCCCTTGACTCTTTTTGAATTTTAATTGGTAATTTTTGACTCTAAAATTACCAATTAAAATGCACCCAACAATATAAAAATACATTTAACTTAAATATCAGTATTTTTTTTAATTTAATAAGATAATTTTTAGTGAAGTTATAATTTTTCATTTTTTTAAATATTTTTAGAACATATAAATAAATTAGACACCTTCCAAAAATCTTTGAATATTTAAACCTTACGAATTAAACAAATTCTTAAATATATTAAAAATAATTCATCGATCAAAATTTACTCAACCATCTAAAGTTATATTTCTCAAACATTAAAGAATTAAAAAAACCCAAATTTAATCAACCATAAAAAATTATAATTCTCAAACATTAAAGAATTAAAACAACCCATAGAAAAATGAAAAAGGAAAAGAGAAAAATAGCTCGTTTGACTACCGAGGAAACATGGAAAGATTTTTATTTTTAATTTATGTAATTACCAAAAACTGTATATTATTTTGTTATAGAGCATGTATGTACGAGGGCATTTAATGTCCTATGTCAAACTGGTTAGCCTTCGCCGACATTTTGCCCGTTTCCGTTAATGGAAGGGATTTTTTTTTTGTTGTTACACACCTTATTATTTATATCGATCTCTCTCCCTTTCGTTCGATCCTTGTGCTTCCTCATTGTATGTTGGGTTCGATCTGGCCTTCGCATCGACTAACCGGTTGGGTTTACCCAGTCCAGTTAGGAAGACTCTAATTCTGGTACGTTAGCCTTTTGCTTCTCTGATTTCAAAGACTCAGTTTGCGCATCTCTTTATGGATCCTTTTGCTGTTCTTCCATGGGAATTAATTCGAGAGTGTCTCCTAAGAGTGCCTTACCATTCTCACGGAAATATCAAAGCCGTTTGCAAAACCTGGGAGGCCGTTGTGAAGCACCCCCAGTTCTATGAAGACAGAAAAAGGCTTGGGACTTCCGAGCAGTTGATATGTTTGCTGGAACTCCGGGAATATCTGGATGACACTCATCCTAATCTACAAATGGTGGTTTCTGTGTTTGACCCTCTGCGAGGCACACGGAAAGCACTTCCTCCTCTTCCCCACTTCCCCGGTAGTCACAATGGGATTCCACTCTTTCCTGACTGCGTTTGTGTCAATCAAAAGCTGGTTTTGTTCGGCGGGTCGGATCCGTCGAACCCCGACCAAGTGGAGGGACTCAAAACTGTTTTCATCTTTGATTTCTCATCGAGTAAGTGGAGCCGCGGGGCGGACATGCCAGCGAGGCGATTCTCCGGTGCTTTCTCGGTGTCATCGCAAGGACTCATTTACGTTGCCGGTGGACAGGATGGCAATAATAATCTCCTCTCATCAGCGGCTGTTTACGATGTGTTTGAAGACAAATGGAAGCTTCTTCCCGACATGAGCCAAGGACGGGATGAATGCTATGGCGCATTCCTTCACGGCAAATTCTTCGTTATTAGCAGTGACAGTGATGAGCAGGGTGATCTAATCGGGTGGAGTGCCGAAGTTTACGATCCAGAAAGAGGAGCATGGTCAACGCTGGAGAATATGTCGGATATCGAGGGTAAAAGCCCACGGGAGTGTCTGCTTGTTTCTTCTTCCGGGCGGTTGTATTCGTTTGAGAAGCACCAGGGAGTGACGGAATACGATTCCGAAAAAAACATTTGGAGGGTGTTGGGTTCTCTTCCTAAAACCCTTGACAGGATTTCGTGTTGTATAGCCTGGCGTGGCAAGATTTTTGTTTACGGTCATGCTGAGAGAAATGTTAAAGTTTGCTATATGTATGAGCCCCCGCCTACAAGAAATCGACTGTGGAGTACCATTGAGATATCAGAAAACTCTTATCTGCACAATGGACAGAGTATTGACCGTGCCGTTACTTTTGAGATTTGATGCTAAGTAACAGTTATAACCATATTGTGGGTTGAATACAGCTAAATTAATCGATGCGTAGGAAGAAATTTCAGATTCCTGTTATCATCGAATGGACATTGGTAATAGATTTTAGAAAATGACGGTTGTTTTTCATGAGTTTAGATGTGTCTAACTGAATAACGTTGGCTCATTGTTAATTAGAAATTTCACTGCATGTTGTTATGGTATTTTGTAATGGAAAGAGCATAGGCCAGAAGTTTAAGAAAGAGTAGTATAGAAGATTCAAGTCAAAATTTTATGTAATTTTATTTATTTATCAATGTTTTTTGAGAAAAAATTTGAAATTCAAATTTTGCAGAATTGAGTTATATTATGGGTTGATGGGTTCATTACTAAAATTATCATGGGTAGAAATAATAAACTATTTTATTCAATGTTTCATCACTTCAATATACATGATTTATTTTAACTTTGAATGGATAATTTCAATATTGGTTTTGTGGCAAGTTTTAATGATTGAACAATGAAATTTCTATTGAGTGTAATAATGAGCTTTAATCACTGAATAATGAAATTGCTAGTGTTAGCAAGGAGTAAATCACACGCTTGTCTCATCTTTAGAAGTCAATTTGAGCTACACAGGTATGTATAATAATACAGCACTATCTGAATTATCCAAAATACAATTCTATGGATAAGGTGCTCTCTATTGTACAAGTGGACTTCAACACATTATTAGATACAACCTAAGATGATTTCCAAGTTAGCTAACCTGAATTCCTCTTCCACATTTTCCTTTCTTTTTGCTAACAATGGGAAGACGTAAATATATAAAAGCATATGAGAAGCTTCTTCATTGGACATGACCAATCCTATCCATTCTAAGAACAATAATCAACAATAAGACATGCACGATTTTGTTGATATTCTAGTGATAATTGACGTTCATTCACTTTATATACAAATGAGAATCATAAACATAAAATAGGGTATCTAGCACTATAATTGACATTTTATCAATGCAATTAAATAGTTTTTTAGGTTCTCTCTTCCCAATGTTTCCATGTCAACAACCTCTTCACTACTTGTAAAAATCTATGAGTCTGAGTTGGTAGCAAAAGTGGCTTAGGTTGTGGCCTCTAGGAGCCAAATCTTTGTGGAACATACATTAGGAGCCTAGGTAAACAACTAACCTTGTATAGGAAGCATGCTCGTCCCCCTGTTTCGTGTCCTAGATTTGTAGATTGAAGTATTTCTAGTTGGGTTGATGCCGGAAGCTTCCTAACGTCAGAAGTTTCTTGATGGAGGAATTTTCTACGTAGTCAAAGTTGCTTGAAGAGAGGTCGAAGATTTAGGAGACTGACTTGGTGCAGAGGGAAGGTCTAGTATTTGTCTAGGGTGAAGACTCTAAAAGAATACTATTGAAAGGAAGAGAATTTTGATTAGGTTTTCCCCTCGAGGGGGGGTTTTCCTTGGCATAGTGCCTACATCTCATGTCCATTGTTTTATGTGTTATTTCTTTGGTAATTTATTAATGAACTAAAAGAAAGAAGATATAAAGAATCATAATAAAAAATCAAGAACATCACAAGTAATTATCAAGTATAAGAAGATATTTTATGCCTTTTTGATTTTCTAACAAATCTTTCTACAATCGTGATTGGGTTATATGAGTTTTAAGCATTCTTCTCTATTTTTGAACACTAACACTTATGTCAATAAAGAGTCTATCGTACCTCATTCAACATGTATCACTCAATTTTGGTCTGTCTGCCTACATTCTTACCACATTGAGAAAATGATATGTAATAAGAAATGTCAATGGACTTTTTCATATGTAGATTTTAGGCAACATTTTTGTAGTCTTTGGTTCCTTAGATGTAGGTAAGGAGGGACCACTTGTGCATACTGGGGCATGCATAACATCACTTTTGGGGTAAGGGGGCTCCAAACGATACAATTTAACATGGATATGGTTGTGGTATTTCCAAAACAATAGAGATAGATGTGATCTCATAACATGTGTATCTGCTGCGGGAGTTGCAGCTACATTTCATGCCCCTATGGGTTGTGTTATCTTTGCCGTTGAAGAAGTATCATCACGGTAATGATAAATGTTGTTTACCTTGTTAAAATAATTATGGAGGGGCTTTATGGAGTGTTAAAAGCGAGAATATGTTCACTTGTTTCATCAATGTTGTATGGGCTTCAAAATGTCATACAAATATCACTCATTACCAGGCATTTTTCACCTATGCTTCCATTATATCACTCATTATTCACCACCATGTCACTTCATTTTCCCTATTGTTCACCATTAATGGGTCTCATTTATATCTTCCAAATATTATTTATTTTTAAGCATTTTGAAGAGAAATTCTTGATTAAATATTAGAAAATAGTATATTTTACTTCATATATGGAAAGTGGATTGTTTTGTGACATGTGTAGGTTCTACGGAAGCTTCCAAGACACCTTTATGTGGCCTTGAAGGATCAAATCCGAATTTGATAAGATAATTCTCATGGAGAAAATAAAGGACAAAGGAATTTGATAAGATAAGTCTCATGGAGAAAATCAAGGACAAAGGGATTTGATAAGATAAGCCTCATGGAGAAAATCATGATCTCATGGAGAAAATCAAGGACAAAGGGGGTTATGTGTCTAGATGGTTGAGAGATTTATGGAACTAAAGAGAGAATAATGGACGATCATTATGAGTTTGTTGCTCATCCCATTGTATAAATAGGAGTACAATATCCTCCATTTGTAATATCAGAGAATCTTCATTTGTAATCTTAGAGTTCCATTTGTAATCTTAGAGTTGGTTTGTAATGGAGATTTTGAAATAAAGGATCATACTTCAATTTTGCTTCTACATCTGAGTCTCCATTGAAGTGGTGTGCTTGTGGAGTTATGGAGGGGCCCCATGGCCTCACTTGCATGCTTATTTGTTTATTTTAGGTATAATTTATTTTATGTTTTTGTTTGATTTCAACTTTCAAGTTTTGTTAAATGTTCTAATATTGGAAGAATCTTATTTGAAAATGTTCTTGTAAGAGAACTGTAAGATCTCATACAATTATTAGATCTAGGTTTATTTCATTTCAGCTTTTAATTTCTTATTAGATGTTCTAATATTGAAAGAGATCTTAATGAATATGTTCTTATAAGGGGACTTTAAGATCTTCTACAAATTAGGAATCTTTCTAGATCTATATATTTTAGATAAGCACTTCTAAGTTTACCTTCCCGGGTTGACATTAAATTAAACTCTCATTTTCATCCGCATTTTAGACCCAACATTTTGGCACCGTTGCCGAGGAAGTGCAACTAGAAGGATTTAGTAATTATTTTATGCATTTGTTTTTATGGACTAATTTGTGGAACTTGGTGACAGTAGGTTCGTAAAGGAGTTCAAAGTTTGGAGCATTTTTATTTTTGCACATAGTTAATTAAAATTCAGTTTTTATTTTAAACCCCCCATTTCTCACTAATCCATCTACGGATGATGAATTTGACAATGTTGATCATGTACTTCTTGGAGAGCAAGGACAATAACCTTGAGCCAACTCTAAGACATGATTCTCACATACTTGCAAAACATAATGTAAAATTTTCAAATCTTGATGTGAGCATATTCGAATTTTTAGTCCGTAGATGGATTCATTGGAAGCATTCTTTTACTTAGAAAATAAAACTTCTTTTAAGTTAATGTAGAATAAATTAGAAAAATAAAAATGAGATCTCATTAGAAGTCATTAGAAGTCATTATCATTAAAAAAATTTAGTCTTGTTTTCAAAAAATAAATCATCATGAATAAATTCAGTGGAACATCTTTGCATCTCTATGTCTTGTTTCTGTATCACGGGTGAGCCAGGAGCTTGATTATCAAAAAGCCTTGTCTTCCGAGAGTCTAAACTCCCCCGTGACATTGCAGAAATAGTGTAGATAATGCAAGGTTTTGTTGTAAATCTTAATTTTTTTTATGCATCCACGCTAACCTGCATAAATAAAAAAATCAAGAGATTAGTATGCTCTCTTCCCGCGCTTCGTGTAATCAGGACGATTAGAGAATCTATTGATTTATTTCAAATAAAAATACTTTTGCTGGAAAATTGATCTACATGAGTGAAAATTCATCTTAAAAAAAAACATTTTAGATAAAACTTAGTCTCTTTAGATTTTAGTTTAAAAAACAATAATAATAAAAATAAAATTCCCACATAATAATATGTATATCATATATACATATTACAGTTATTGAGCAGTTATTGTGCCACCAACGAATACGCGGAGCTCTGGTCGCAACTCCATTTGCCTGACTAAAATGCCTCCTCTATATTCAATTTAGTGATAAAAAAAAATGGATTTGACTTATCTTGGAGAGATTTGGCATTTGCATTATCTTCTCTTGATATTATAAACAAAAAGCCAGATTTTTCATTGATTTTAGAGGATTTTGTGTGTTTTTTAGGGATATTAGAAGAAAATCCATTTTAGTGTTAGTTTATTTTTAGAAATTTTCTTTAATTATTTTTAATAGAATTAATTTTTGTTGATTTCTTTATTAAAAAAAAAAAAAAAAAAAACTCAAAATAAATAAAAATAAAAAAAAAAAAACATTTTCTATTAAAAAATTAAAAATAAAAATTGAATTTCAATTGCTTTTGTTATTTTTTTAACAATAAATAAAAATTTAAAAACATTTAAAAAATTTAAAAAAGAAATTCTCACAAAATTCTTTGAAAATAAAATAATGGAAACACTTGGAAACAAATTCAAACATTTGAGGAATTTCTATAAATGTTTGATTTAATCTTGTTAATAGCTTCAAGTTGGCATTAAATATTCATGTTGAATGTTTTTATATCACATACTAATATGCAGAACACAACAGATCTTTCTAATGCCAATCTTTTTGCCAAGCATATTTCATCTGACACAAACAGGGAATATTACTTTTCATGGTTATTTTTAAGAATGGATTGATTTTAATATCATGATTAAGTCAATTTCTACACTTTGATTGTCCTTAATATGTTTTATTTGGTAGGAAATTTTTTCATAAGAATCATGGAACTGGCCATTTCTTCTAGAACACACTTATGTTTTCTTTGTACCATGTTTTTTTACAGGTTACAGGATAATCAAGTGATCATAAGGAGATTACATTGTGACGACAATTGGTCTTCCAAAGACTAAATTCATGAAAAATTCTAAAGACAAATCCATGTCCACAACCATTACTTTGCAACTCCCTTTTTGCAAAAGATTTTGAATTCCGCCAATTGTCAAACCATACAACATACCATTTCCATGTCCATTTTTCACAGCCAGAGTATTTATTCATACACCATGCATTTCCTTACATCCATTCCTTACAAGCTTATTATCATTCTCCATGTCATTGCCATTCCCCTTCATTTCTGCAAATAAAACCCTGCTTCTATGGATATCATTGAGTCAAAGTCCTAGACTCTAATTAACTTCGTAAAAACACCTAGAGGCTTGCATGCCTTAATGGCAAGTAATCTTGCCAATGAACAATGGGAGTACATTAATATCCCTTGTTCATTGGATCTTTTAGGTGACTTGACCACGACAAATTTATTCGTACCTACAAAGATGTGTTAGGCATCCTGACTCCCATTGGAATCAATGGTGGGAGCTCTTGTGTTGGCTAGGGGCATTCATTAATGGCCACTAAGTCAACAACTTCTTGTTATGTTCGACACCAACATATTTATTGACATAGTAAGATTTGTTGCATCGAGCGCTGAAGACTTGAAGACCTATATTTTGTAGTAGATGAAGCAGATTTCCTTTCATTGTTTTTCAGTTTGTTATGACTTGAGGACAAGTCAATAAATAAGGTTGGGGGGAGGAAAATGTAACTTATATATTTTGTTAACCTTCCAAGCCTTATATATTTTCAGCCATATTCAACAGACTCATCAGATTCATTAGACTATCCAGTAGCAGATACGACAATACAAATCCATCTTTCATCCACAACTTACACAAGAAGCTTCAGATCAGAATTGTAGCAACTAAACATGCATGATTCATCCACTTCTTTAGGTAAGTAAGGTATGATGTTTTCTAACCTTTAATCTTGAAATTTTTTTTAGATGCTAAAATGATGATATTTGGAAAATATTCCACTATTTCACTATTCCCTTTCTCATTAAAAAAAATTGCCAAAAACCATGAGTTGGGGAGGGGGGAATTTTACACTTCATTTTTATTTTTCCCTCCTTCATATTACATTTTAACCCACATAGTCTTCCCACCATAAAAACTACTACAAAATGATGAGCATATTAAATGAATTCTTAAAATTATTGATCTCAACAAAGTAAATAATGATTGTAAACACAAGAACAAATCATTAAAAATAGATCTCAACAAAGTAAATAATGATTGCAACACAAGAACCAATCATTAAAATATGTAAATGCTTTGCAAAAATAAAAACTTATCCAAAGATGTGCAAAGTTAAAAGGAAGTCCATGATTGAAAGATGGTTGTTACACAAGAACCAAACATCTTGTAAAAGGAAGCTCATCTAAGAACCAAATAAGTCATTGTAGTAGCTTGCATGAGGACATGCAAGAGCTTCAATTTGGGAGTATGTTTGGGCTTCAAAATGTCATACAAATATCACTCATTACCATACATTTTTCACCTATGCTTCCATTATATCACTCATTATTCACCACCACGTCACTTCATTTTCCCTATTGTTCACCATTAATGGGTCTCATTTATATCTTCCAAATATTATTTATTTTTAAGCATTTTTAAGAGAAATTCTTGATTAAATATTAGAAAATAATATATTTTACTTCATATATGGAATGTGGATTGTTTTTGTGACATGTGTAGGTTCCAAGGAAGCTTCGAAGACACCTTTATGTGGCCTTGAATGATCAAATCCGAATTTGATAATATAAGTCCCATGGAGAAAATCAAGGACAAAGGAATTTGATAAGATAAGTCTCATGGAGAAAATCAAGGACAAAGGGATTTGATAAGATAAGCCTCATGGAGAAGATCATGATCTCATGGAGAAAATCAAGGACAAAGGGCGTTATGTGTCTAGATGGTTGAGAGATTTATGGAACTAAAGAGAGATTAATGGATGATCATTATGAGTTTGTTACTCATCCCATTGTACAAATAGGAGTACAATATCCTCCATTTGTAATATTGGAGAATCTTCATTTGTAATCTTAGAGTTCCATTTGTAATCTTAGAGTTGGTTTGTAATGGAGATTTTGAAATAAGGGATCATACTTCAATTTTGCTTCTACATCTGAGTCTCCATTGAAGTGGTGTGCTTGTGGAGTTATGGAGGGCCCCCATGGCCTCACTTGCATGCTTATTTGTTTATTTTAGGTATAATTTATTTTATGTTTTTGCTTGATATCAGCTTTCAAGTTTTGTTAAACTTTCTACTATTGGAAGAATCTTATTTGAAAGTGTTCTTGTAAGAGAACCGTAAGATCTGATACAACTATTAGATCTAGGTTTATTTCACTTCAGCTTTTAATTTCTTATTAGAAGTTGTAATATTGAAAGAGAACTTAATGAATATGTTCTTGTAAGGGGACTTTAAGATGTTGGACAAATTAGGAATCTTTCTAGATCTATATATTTTAGATAAGCACTTCTACGTTTACCGTCCCGGGTTGACATTAAATTAAAATCTAATTTGCATCTGCATTTTCGACCCAACAAATGTTCAAGTCATAGGGGAAATACTTAAAGAGGAAATTATTTCTAGACAAAAGTGTTTAGAATTTCCAATGTTTAGGGTGTTGATCATTTTGTTTCTTTGGGTCTGTTTCTACCTTGGGCATAATTTTAAACAAATATATTTTCTCACAATTCTAATGGTCTAGTCCATCTTCTTAACAAAATATTGATGGGTTTCATTAAGTTATTAAATTGTGTTGGTAAATGCTCTGACAATTTTTTGTTCTTCAGGTGGCAGAGTGCTCTTCTTTGGAGAACATTTTTCACTGCAACAGTGGTTGTTGTGGTTTTGGAGGAAGTCAAAGACTTCTATGAAATGAGGAAATGTGGACTCTTTGGAAAATATGGTATGATAATGTTTGATATTAGCTTAGTAAAAATTTCCTATAGAACTACTAATCTTTTGCTAGTGATAATCCTCAAAATTATTGAGGGATTAATTGGAAGTATTTTTAATTACCTTCTAGACAAGATTCTAGGTCTTTATAATCTTATTAATAGGTATCTAGTTGATCCCTTAAACGTTTTAATTGGTATCAATATGTTATAGTGATGCACTAAATGTAATTAAAAATAATTTCCAATTAAATCATTCCTCCTAAGCATGCATTTAGGACTAATACATCAATTTCATTAGAACTAATACATACAATCAAATTTAATTTAATAAAATCAATTAATTAATTTTTTATTCTTATTAATTTTTAAATAATTAATAAAATTTTTGAGAAATCTAATAACCAAAAAAAATAGGATGTTTATATTCATTTCAACCAGTATCAAATCAAAAGTAAATAAAAAAATATTTAAAAATATAAAAAAAATTATACACAAAATTCATCTCTAAAAAACACATTGACAAGCCACATAATATCTCTTGTTCATATTATTTCATAGATGGAAAAAATGTTTTCCTATTATTATTAAAAAAATTTAACATTATATTTATTATCTTATAAATAATTTTCATCTATGCCAAAGAATATATTACAAGGAAGTGTTAGTCATTGCAGGTTGATTCTTTCTTCTCTTGGGAACAATGGGAAAGATAATAAAATCAATCTCATTCTTATTGATCGATTTTTGCTGGCGGGCTGGATGGCTGGACGGGAGATGCGAGGTATCCCTGCCTAGAATAATTAGGAGGGTTTATAATTTTCATCTATTTCATAGTTCTCGAGAGGAATGTAAAGTTAAAATACTTATATCAAATTAAACAATATATTTAGTTATAAAATAATTTAATTTTAAAGTAATTTTAAATTATATAACATCCTAGTCTTTAAGTAATATAAATGGTTTTTGGTACGATAATATAAGGTTTTAATAATATTGTGAGTTTTATTTATTAAAATATATTATTATAATCTATAATATGATTCTGATAGAAGTATTTAAAAAGCATCTATTTCTTTATTAATTAGACTGTACATTATATAATATAAAATAGTTTATATATTAAAATTTGGCAAAATTTTTTACTTTATTTTATTAATCCTACTCCAAAATATTCCACTAAAAATGTTATTAGTATTTTTTCAATTTCACATATAAATAGTTGATTACACAATATAAACTACAAAAAATAAACAGAAAAAATATTGTATAAAAATATTCATTTATTAATTAGAACTACACATTTATATAATATAAAATAATTTTTACATTAAATTTTCAAAATTTCTACTTGATTTTATTAATCATACTCCTAACATTTACTAAAATACTAATCGTACTCCAAATATTTACTAAAAATACTTATTAGTAATTTTTTTGATCTCTCACATGTAAATAGTTATTACATATCCTAACTATCCCACAAGAAATAGTTACTTCCCAAAACTCCCAGAACCTTTTTAGTTAGTTTCCAAACTATACCGTTAGAGAGGAGAATTTAGCTCGAAAAATAATAGTTTTTTCAACATGATTTTGATTCCACAAGAAATAGTTACTTCCCAAAAGCCCACAAAATCCTTTTAGTTAGTTTCCAAACTCTACCGTTAGAGAGGAGGATTTAGCTCGAAAAATAATAGTTTTTTTTAACATGATTTTGACGAAGCATTATGGAATTTTTTTAAAGTCTAGGTTATAGGTGAATTTTGAAGATTCCATAGGTTCTTAAGGGTATTGAGGTCATTTGCACAATTAAAATATATTCAAACACTCCAAAATTCTCAAGTACAGTGTTATTTTTGATTGAACAATATCAATTGTGATGTTATTTTTTTATTTTATTTATGATGTTCTTTAATTGTTTTATATGGTAGAAAATTTTCCGTAAAAATCACATCATCATAGTTTTGTGTACGTTTTTAGAGGTAAAAACCACACTATGAGACTTTCCAAGTAAAAGTCACATCATCACAGTTTTGTTGAAGAGGTAGAAAACACATCATTAGAGTTTTGTCCATAAGGTAAAAATCACATCAAGAGAGTTTTCTCGACGCGTTTCGAACCATCTAGTGTAGTTCATCGTAGAGATTAGATGAAGAACAAACATCAAGTTAAATAGATGAAGATAAGATGAAGAACAAGCATCCAGTTAAATGGATGAAGAGAAGATGAAGAAGAAGCATAAGTTAAATAGATGAAGAGAAATTTTTTAGCCGTGATAATATAGTTTGACTAAATAAATAATATTCTTAATATTTTTTTTTATAAGAAGGGTTTCCGCCTAAATCACATGTAGAAAACATTTGTTGACATGTTTCGAACCAACGAGTGTGGTTCTCTTCTACTTGTATTGACAATGAACGACACTGAATGGTTCGAACCAACCAGTGTGGTTCTCTTCTACTTGTCTTGACAATGAACCACACTAAATGTTTTCTACATGTGATTTAAGCCAAAACCCTTCTTATAATTGTTATGGATCACAAAAGCCTCAATTTGACAATTTCTTTTTAGTTTTACCATTTATTATTTTTATTTAGTTTTAATTTTTTAGAACTAATTTTTTCCATTATCTAAGTTTGACCAAAAAATTATTTTTATTTTATTGTTTTTATTATTTAAGTTTTAACCAAATATTTTTGTTCAAGTTTGACTATTTATTATTCTCAGTGGTGGATGGCTTACTGGACTTACATGTGTACTCGGCAGGTTCCTTATGCGTACTAGGGGTGGCCTTGGTGTACATGGCTTTAGTGGATGTGGACTTGGGGTACTTTACTTACTGTGCCTGAGGCGGACTGGTACAGGGTAGCTCTAGGCTCAAGTAGGCTGCAATAGAGAAGGTAGGTAGGTGATACTGTGTCCTATCAGTTTTCACGTCCCTAGTTATTATTATACCATAAGTAATATACTTACTTTCTTTCGGCAATGAGCAAGTTGGATCAGCAGTTGTTAGTTGCGCTCCCCGCCCATTTCTATAATGAGACTGTCAATGACTAGCGGCAATGAGAACCGACTATAAGCACTTCTGTTTGCGATAGGCTATGAGTGGCTCTGACTAGAGCTTATGGGCTGCTATGAATGGCGTATGATGCTCAACTGGTGACTCATATATAACACAAGTTTACGTCAATTATTCTTGGACGGGTTGTACAATCTTATTGGATTTATATCATGACGTATTCAATTCAACTAGCTTCTTGGGTTTTTCTCAGAGCCTTCGGTTCATATTCTAGCGAGCAAGCATAAAGGCTCTGAGAAAAACCCAAGAAGCTGGTCGAATTGAATACGTTATTTATTCATAAGTTTTTAGAATTAATTGTTTTGATTATTCAAGTTTGACTCAAATATTATTTTTATTATGATATTGATCTTATTAATTGTTTTAGTATTTTGATTATTTATGTTTGATCTAAATATTATTTTTATTTTTACATATTCATTTCATTTTCTTTAATTCAATATTAACAATTATATTCTAACAATTATTTCCTTATATTAAAATATTATTTTGAGTTTTGATTTACATGAAAAATTTATTTATTAACAATATTATTTATTTAGTCAAATTTAATGGATTAAATATTTTCTCTTCATCTATTTCACCTGATACCATGAACTTTTCTTTATCTTGTCGTGACGATGAACCACAT
>APFE030844424.1:0-11099 GCA_000404065.3 Pinus taeda
CACTTTCCACGAAGGAAAAAATGACTTGACAAACTAGGAAGGAAAGTGATCGATGGATGGTGCCCTACCTAGAAGAAGTTCAAACAAATACTTCATGAAATCAATGAAATGAAGAAGATCAAGCAGCTGAAGGACCCAAAAAGAAGAAATTTTTGATGAATGAAAGAGTCCCTAGTTAAGAGGGAGCTCTAATAGGTCCCTAATCAAGAGGGAGTTTTGGATCACCCCTGATTACAAAGGAGCGACAATTGTGTTTTCCATTTCATGAGTCATGCGCTAGACCAGGACTAACAATCGTAAGTCTAAATGAAGGCCATGAATGGAGATGTAGATATAAGATAGACACAACATTCTTGTCTTCACTTGGGAAGGAATAATGGGAGGATTAAGTAATCATATGGCATCTGATACTCTTTGAGGATGTGTAGGGCATCCAAGACAAGAGTATGCAAGAGGATCGATATTCTTTGAGGGCTGGGAACCCAAGATAAGAATAGTCCTAGAAGGTCATACTCAAAGAACACCTGGGTGGGTATGTGACTTGAGAGACAATGATGAAGGTGTATATAAATCATTGGTCTCACCAGCATTGTAGCTCATGGTCTCATAGAGAGATGGAGTTGTTAGTCAAGGCCTTACACTAAGACAATGTTGATGAATATGATGCTATAACAGATGGATTGCAAATCTGGTTTCTCTTATGTGAATTCTTCAATATTGATAATAGCCAAACACCTTGTAATAATGTATGAATACCTCCCTAGTTAAGAGGGATTGTTGAAGGAAATGTAACTAGGTTTGGTCTTCATAAATGTACTTGTGATATTTGTACTTATTCAAGAAAAGAAATATTATTTTTATAATATATGTCAATGAGTTTCTTGCTCATTGAAATAGGTCTAACACTATTTAAAGTGTTATAGGTGAGTCAAATAGTCAAAAGAATAGGTTGAAGACCTTAAGGACATGTTATACCTTGTATGTGTATGTATTATGGTCAAGAGAATACATCCAAGAAAAGCAACAAGCCTCCTCCAAGCAATGTCATAAAAAGAGGAAAGTTGAAGCATAGAAGTTAAGTCAGCCTCAAGTCATCTAGTCGGCCTTAAGTCAGCCTAAAAGAAGGAGCATAATCCTATATATCAGAGTCATTTCACCTCTCCAAGACAACATATTTCATCTCTGAAATCAATGCAGAAAACAAGGAAGAAAAAGGGTGATCAAGTGACAAGAAAGGGAGCCTCTAGTGCAATGTACAAGGATGAATCTGGGCTGAAGTTGAAGGGACTGTTTTCTGGGGTAGAAAATAGTCACACGTGCAAGAAATAGAGTTTCTTCCTATGGTCATTACAACACTATCATTACAGTCACATAATATCATTGGTTGGGCAATCTAAGCAGGCCTATAAGGGCCCTCACTCAAGTGTAGAAGGAGCTCTCTCAAGCGAAGAAGGAAGAGGTCTACATCATAAAAAAAATAGTCACATGTGCGAAGGTAAAGGGTTGTCCCTGCTATCATAACAACCCTCCCTTGACAGTCATAAAAGTTCATTGGTTGGCTAAGAGAGTGAAGGGATCACCATAAGGGAAGGGTCTAATCAAAGGTATGTCTTCTAGAGAAATTATAACAAGAATTACCAACAATTTAAAGAAGAACAAAGTTTCGGAAGAAGGAATATGAAGTGTCGAAAAATGAAGTGTCGGAGGAAGTGTCGGGAAACAAAGTGCCAGAAGAAGTCTCGGGAAACAAGGTGCAGAAAGAGGGAAGGACTTGACTTGTGCTCGGAGGATATTCTTGTCAGGGGTCTAGGGTTTGGCATCGATCAATAGAAGCTTCAATAAGAGAAATTCACTAAAGGGTTCTCCTCTCAAGGGAAGAGAGGTTTTGGCCCTGGTAGAGAGCCAACATCTTGTGTTCTTGTTTTTACGTTTTGGTAGCAGTTTGATGAAGTACAAACATATGCACTAATAAGAAGAAGAAGAATAATAAGATAATAAGGAAAAGTGAAAATACTCCACAAAATGTTATCAAGTAACGAAGAATCACACTACACTACTTTGCCCTAGATTCTTCAACATCAAGGGATTCTCAAGATTTTGAATTAAAGCATGCAACATTTCACCAAAAGTTTCATGTAAAGATATGTGTTTAGACAAGGGATATAGAAACCCTAGAAAAACATATTGAATACAATAACCATAAAAGGATATTCAACAATAAAAGTACTCACAATATGTAAATGAACAACCATTCATTATCCTAAAATGGTGTCTCCAAAATAAGGACTAGTCTCTAATAGCAAAATATCCATAAAGTTCACATCTCCACAATAGTAACAAGGTAAAAGAGTTAGATCAAATTCTTCTAGAAAGCTAAAATAGTCCACAAGTGATGATGAAATGAAGCATGAGGTGACCTTCTATTTATAGGAGGTGTACACACATTCTCACATTCTATGCAAAAAGGGTCACCAGATTCTAGCAAATATAAAAAGGAATAGGGGGTAGGATGTAGGATGGACTAGCATCACTATGATTTAGGCTTATTCCCTTCTTGGCACAAATATCCACGAGGTTAGAATACCTAAACTATGTATACTCAATATGAATATTCAAATGTGTCTTCCTAGTCCTAGTCCCTGATAGATTCCAAAACATCATTTGGGTCAATGATCTCAAGCCATATCTCTACACCTACAATTCAAAAACGTGTGTCCCTTATGTTATCACTCAATGATCATATCAACTCCTATGTTGGGTCCCCAAATACCATCTTTTTACCAACCTTTCAAATCACTTTTAAACCATATTTCTCTTTCCCATACCCTTACTTTAAACTATTTTCATGATTACATCGGGTTTAGACTTATTATTTTCCAATGCATATCTTTTAGTGTTTTTGAGTGAATTTATGATTAAATTTTGGAAAAATAGCATGTTTTCACTTATATATGGAAGTGGGATGAGTTTCATGATGTTTGTAGGTGTATTTGAAGACTTCAACAAAGTCATATTGGACCACCAAGCCTCAAATTCGAATTTTGTCTTCAACTCCTTGAAGATTTGTTGAAGATTTGTGAGATTCCTTCAAGCATACTTTATGGAGAAGAATTATGGAACTTTTGATAAGATTTCTTATAAAAGATATTAGATATTTGTGAGAGGATTTGTATATATGTTACTTGCTAAGTGTTAGCACATGGTTGTAACCACATGAGACATTTGTGGATTTATGAGAGATTTGTGGATCTCAAATCTTTTTTAGATATCTCAATTTTATGTATAAATAGGAGTGCCTCCTCCATTCCAAGAGGAGGACTCTTGGAGCATGTATCCAACTTATGATGGAACAGAATAAAGCTTCATTTTACATCAATTTCCATTCTATAGTTTTACATGTAAATTTATCTAATCATTTAGATCTTGGATTTGTTCTCATTTCAGTGATTAGTTTTGGATAAAGAAGGACAAACCATGCCTCCAAGTATGAGCCTCTTCTTTGTGGACTTTGACTGAAATCTCTTTCTATGCATTCATTTCCTCTTGCTTTCTTAAATTAGTTGTTTTTCTTTATGGTGTGTTTGGTTTTAGTTGAAAAAGAAATCAAAGGAAGGACAACCATGATCTCTAGATATAGAGCCTCTTCTGTGTTGATTCTGATTTAGTTAAAATCATTATTTTTTTATTTATGCATGTAGAGCAAGTTTTCATGGATTTATGGAATAGTTTGTCACTTTGATCTTAGGAGAATTGAGCTCACTTCAAATGGATCAATGAAGCATTTTATTTCATTACAAATAGTTGTGAAAATTGGTTAGATTTATATGTTGGGTTATAATCTTGATTTTTGATAGGTCCCTTGAAACATTACAAAGAGACCACCTATAAGGGAGTTTAATGTTTTCTGGCCTACAACAACCAAGTTTTCTTAGCTTAGAGTCAGTTGCCCACTCCTGCATATATTTTGTTGGCATCATCACAACCTTACGAGTATCCCTAGTTGATAATTTAATGAAAGCAATTTAAGTAATTGAATTTCCCAACATCCTCAAAAATTCCTCCCAACTTTATAATCTGCTCAATTGTTTACACCAACACGTAAGTGGTTATAGAAATAATTCTCATATATATAGGCCAAATAAGTGGTTATAGAAATTCTCAAAATATATTGCTCCATAAACTTTGCTAATGACTCCATATGGTTCCATAAATTTTGCATATTCAAGATTATGCATGTTCATGTATTTTGTTGAACTTGACTTTAAGCCAACACTTAAACAAAACTACTCCAACATAGTATATAATTTATGCATTGTGTAATTAATTTTATTTTTTTTGTGTATTAAGGTGAAATTAAAAAAAAAAAAATGATTTAATGTATTGATATTAAATGAAATCAATGATTTTGAATTACCAACTAATTTTTGTATAAACTAATAATATTTGATGGAATACTTAGTTTAGTTAATTCACTTTCATTAATTAACCACGTGTTTCAATGTTTTGAGCATTGTGAAATTTAAAATTAATGTTCATGATTTTTATAGTGAAACTAGCTAGTAAACTAACCCAAAGTACCTTTGGATAAACTAATTTGTAAACTTTATGATATAAGAAAGATTGAATAAAATTTGATTGAATGCTTATTTTAGTTAATTCATTTTTATTAATTGGCCATCTTTTAAGTTTTGAGCATCTTCAAATTCAAGATTATGATTTTTATTGTGAAACTAGTTAGTAAACTAACCCAAAAATACCTTTGGATGAACTAAATTGCAAATTTTATGATATAAGAAAGATTGAAGATGAACATTGTTTCTTTGCTCTTATTTTTCTCTTAATAATATAAACCATAAATTTCTTAATTTCATAAACTACCTATTCTTATAATAATCTTAATGCATGTTATACACATATATAATAAATTCCCAGGCATAAAATTTTAATTTTGCAAAAAAATAATATTAAATATATAAAATAACATTAATATTATAATATTTAATTTTGTATTTTAATAAAATGATATTAAAAGTTAATATAAAATATTTAAATTATTTGGTCAAATATAAAATATATATTATATATTAAAAAAAACGTAATATTGAAAATTAATAAATTATTTAAATGCTAATTAACTTAGTAAATTTTCATAAATATAAAGTAGTTTGATTACCAATAGTAAGAGGGAATAATCTCTTTAACTCTAAAGAATTTGCATCTCCAAGAGATTTGATTCCCACTTTTGGTAGATATAGAGTAAAAATAAATCTGACTGGGTTATTATTAATTAAGTGTATTTTTTATTTTGATTTTTATTTTAGTGTTAATTTGAGATAATGAAAATGTTTTAATTAATAATCTAATAATTATTTTATTTTTGATATTTATTTATTGTTTAATTTATTTTATTTTATTTATTTTTTGTTATTTAATTTAAGTAAATCAAATACTTTAGTGATATAACATACACCACCTATGGTCTCAAAACCTAATAAAAAAAAAGATTTATATTTTAAATTATCAATATCAATATTTAAAAAAATAAATAGACTTATAATTTAAAAATTAGCAATATCATTATTTTTTGAAAGTACATTCCATCAACATTCCATCAAAATTCATCACTTACAGCATAATAAAAAAATTATATTCACTTACAACATAATAAAATAATTATATTACATTTCAGGATCATCTTCTTCACCCTCCTTCATGTTCAGATTCTTCACCCTCCTTAAAAAGGTGAGAGAGTTTGGACTTTACATCATCATTCTCCCAACTTATTCCATCCCACCACTCTGACTCTCCTTCAATTTTCTTCAACTTAGGTAGCTTCTCCATTTCTTTTGGCATTCTCCGTAACAATGGACACCCTCTGATCACTATATATTCCAGATTAGGCATTGTTTCTTCATTCCATACACTCGATGGTCTTGCAATACTCTCTGCCTTCTCTAAATCTTCAAGCCACAATTCCTTTAACATTGGAAGACTGCTGATCTCAACAACCTCCAACTGAGGGCACTCGTAAATCTCTATCTCCTCTAAATCAGTGAGCTCCTCGATTCTCGATGTCTTCAACTTGCCGCAATGTGAGATCCGTAACTGGTGCAGTTGCGGCATTGTTTTTGCATTGCACACTATACTCTCTAAGCTCTCTAGGGAGTATAGATATAATCTCTCCAACTTCGGAAAAGCGTCACGTGCAGCCTCGCTCCCAATCTCCAACGCTGGAAGCTCCTCTAATTTCATACACCTGGTCAATCCCAAATACTTCAAATTCTGAAACTGACAAATACAATTTGGTAGACTTACACCTTCATAGTTGGTTAACTGAAGGCTCTGCAACTCCTTCATGCTCTGCATGTTGTGTGGAAGGATATCTAGCGCCGCATCATCTCTATTTTCATCTTCGCCCCACTGGAAGCTCAACCTTAAGTCTCTCATCTTTGACCACGTGCTCATTGAACCCCCTTTTATTTCTGGTTTTACTGTCACATCCAACTCGATCAGATTTGAGAGATTTGTGAGATCCTCCAAACTCAATGGAATTGAGTTTCGAGGCAACACCAGTTTGTTCAATGAAGTGAGGTGATAGATTTGATGTGGAATCATCCTGACACCTTCGGCAGAACCCGTTACTGTGAGATGTTTTAGATTTTTCAGCTCCCCTATCCTATCAGGTAAAATATCTAGACTTTCACAGCGCCAGAGATTCAAAAATTGAAGATGTGAAAGGTTGCATATGCTATCAGGCAAGTGCTTTAACCGTTGACAATACTCCAGATTAAGAAACTCCAGCTGTGCAAGTTGCCCCACTGTTGTTGGTAATGTTTCTATTGAGGTGAACGACAGATCCAGAACCTTGAGAGACATGGAGTTTACCAAAAACCCCTCTGGAATTTCCTTCAACTGATCATTTTCGGCCAACACTAAACTGACGAGTGTTGGACACTTCAAATCTGTTGGCAGATCAATAATTTCATTGCCGAGAACGGAGATTCTTTTGCGATCCCTGGTCTCTTCTTCACATGGAAAATGTTGCAGACCTTGACCTGCTGCAAATAACAAGTTCTGCTCTCCTTGGCCTACATAGATTGCCATATCCCGTAGTACATCATGAACTTTTATACCTGACTTATCCGTGTATGCATATTCAATCAAGCACCTATCTACGAGTGCTTCTATGTATTCCAGCCCAACATCCATGAAGTAAGTTGTTCCCTTTTGAGGCACCAATCTTTCTGCTGTCCACATCTCCACCAGCGTCACCACAGAAATATGTGCATCTTCGGGAAAGGCAGCACAATATAAGAAACACATCTTCAGATTATCGGGCAAATCATTGTAGCTCCAGCGTATCCGCTGATAGAGCTCTGCATCAATGGTCCTGTGAGTGGAGGGGAAGGACGGATCTACATTTTTCATCAAAACTAAAGCGCGACTCCACTCATCAGCAGTCTTTTTCCGAGCCATAGTTGCAGCAACTGTATTTATTGCCAAAGGCAACCCTTTACACTCCAAAGCAACTTCTCTAGCAATAACCTCTAGATTATTGTCTGGAGCAGCCCCACATCTAAAAGCTCTTCTCCGGAACAGCTCCCACCCTTCCTCTGTGGACAGGGGTCGTATCATCATGCAGTACTCTTTTTCTGCCATTAGTTCGACTACATCTCTGTAGCGACTGGACATTAAGAGTTTGCTGCCGTTATCATGGCCAAAGTTTATCCCAACTTCATTCAAATCAATTGGATTCCACGCATCGTCCAGCACAAGTAGAAACCTCTTATTTTCAAGAGATGCAAACAATTTCATTTTTCGCTGGTCAATATTAGAACTTGGCTCAAATTTTAAATTCAGGGACTCGGCAATGGTATCCTGGAGACTTTGAATCTGATAGTTTTGAGAAATGGTATACCAAATGACGAAATCGAAGCTACCACTCACCTTCTTCTTGCAGTTATTGTAGATAAGTTGGAGTAATGCCGTTTTGCCGACACCCGCCATCCCCCACACACCAAGCACACGAGCCAAGGGATGAGGTTCGTTAAGCCATGCGCTCAGCTGGCTCTGAGCAGCTTCGATGCCAGTCCCCACGAAGCCGGATTCTGGTAGAGGTTGAAGAAGCGCCTCTGCTTGAGGCTGTGCGGACCCCACAATCTGTGCAGTATCAGCAACTGTTGAAAGATCAGATTGAAGCTGTTGGAAGAGCTCACCAAATCGGGTCTTCCATTCTCTGATATCTGCGGGGATGTTGGGGCTGAAAAAAAGGCAGCAACCGCGACACCGTTCTCGCTGTCTGTTGGCGCGTTGGATGAGAGTTTTGACTTCTTCAAGGGCATTGTTAATCCTTCCCAAACAATCTTCCACCAAATCCGGCAGCTTCTTTTGTTGATCTTCGAATTGGGTTTGAATATGGCGCAACGACCCTTCCATACGGTCCAGTTCATTGTTGAGAAGTTGAAGGTTCTTCCCCAACTCCCTCACATCTTTCAATTGTTGCCAGAGGAGACCGATAATGGCGTTAGTGGCATTTGTGGCTACTCCGGTACCAAACTCTAAGGCCATGTTAGCAAATGGCAGAGAGAGAATGGAAAATATGTGAAGAATAGAACGAAAACAAAGGGCGTAAGACAACAGGGACGAAAGAGGAAGCAAGCGCTGTGAGTTGGATGAGGTGCGATACAGAATCCAGGAATTATTGGTATAGGAAGAAGCGTTGGTTGTTTGTGATCGTGGGGCATCCATTCAAAAGAAAAGAATGGAATAATGTGAAATGAAATGAAATTTAATTTCAACGTACACGTGCCCAGTCCTTCGTAAGAGAAAGAAAAGGTAGTGCGCCGTGGGCCCCGAGGGCATAATAATTATGGTACCAAACTCACTTTGTAAAAAGTTTATTCCATTACCATCACATCATCGTTGTCGTCCTTGTATTCGCGTCACCTTTTATTCAATCGGACTACTTCAATGGTGAGCACATCACTATTTCACACACAATTAAAATTAAAGTTATTCCAATATTAAAATATCCCAACACTATCCTACCTTGGGGCATCAATAATGATAGAGAGTAACACAAGTGTTGGATGTTTGTGCATTAAAAAAAACATTTCAGTAAAATAATTCAAAGAGTTCTTTTTTAATAACAAATAATGGTAATAAAAATGACACAAATACTTAGTGTCCATATTATTTAATAATTATTAAATATTGAAAATATAGGATTAGTTAGCTGTCACAATTTGAATAAAGGTTTCGATGCTCTATTCTCGGCTTATATTTTAAATAAAATTTTAAATCAGAATGAAAAAATAATAAAAACACATAATTTTATATTAATAAAATTTACAATTAAAATATCAAGATAATACATTATTGCATTATATTTGGTTAGGATGAGATATAAGATTAATTATCTAGAAGATCACCATAATTATTAGAACAACACAACCATGAAATTTTTAGATTATTTCTCTACTTCAATTTTCATTTCTTTCCTTTCATAGCATTGAGAAACTTTTAGATTCGTCACTTTATAATATAATAAAACAACATTTGGACAAAATTTCTTAAGTAAGCTCTTTGATTTATGAGAAGAATTAGTTTTGGCCCTTGCATTTTAAAATTTCCCAAAAAAACATTACTCAATTTAATATCATTCTTGTGATTCTTTCAAATTAGATGAGGTTGCTATTAAGTTTTCCACTCTAAATCATTTTGTGCAAGTACCTCAAGTAATCTTTACACTTTTATCATTGCATAATTATTATGTCACTGCTTGCGCAGTGACATCTATGATCGGTCGAGTTCTATTAGTTTGTTTGTATTGCAATTTTTTTTCATTTTTGTATAGTTAACATTATACTTTTCCTTGAAAAAATTTAGGTGACATAAGCTCGTTGTTGCATCGTCGTCTACAGGTTTCGAGGGTGGCCGTCATCCCAACAACGGACAGATTAGTATAGGTACAATGCAATTATGTCGAACATAAGCTTGCATTGAATGAGTCGTCCCATCCCTCCGCCATTTTGTACTTTCCCAAAAAATTTCATGAGCTCCTCAATCTCCTAACCATGTGATCCAATTGTTGGAGATCGAATGGAGGAGTTTTGTCTTGAAATAAAATTGTCCCCCTATAAAATTTAAATTATTTTTAAATTTTAAATAATTATTAACTACCCTATTACGTAGCGTGAATGTTAAATATTAAAATTAAAACAATTTAAATCCAACGATATATACACAACATTAAATGCTACTTACCATAGTGGACATCCAAAAATTAACTAAATTGGACTTCACCTTTTACAGAAAATCAAGCTTCTTATCACTTGTTGCTAAGTCTATGGTGGTTCAAACGAATATATTTTTACAAGCCTAACTATATTCCCATATCACGACGCTGGAGATCATTCCAGATCTCGACTACCTTTTGTGCTTGTTTCATTATTATTATTATTTCAGCAGCATGTAATATATTATTGTACAGGTAAAGAATGCAGAGTTGGTAAAAGATATACCATTATGCGATAGGAGACTTAGTATAGGGCCGCCAAATATGTTTAGATGGTAGGGTGCTCGCCTTTTTTTCCTTTTTAGCGGAGCATTCGCTTAGCAAAGCCAAGTTGTAATCCAGCTACCATTTTCAGTGGGCTCTCGCAATGGCTATAAACTACCTGTAGCATCCATTTATAATAACAATGGAGTTGAATATGAGAGTATCAATGGAGACTAATAAGCGTTTACCAGGGTCATGGCTCCTCCTGGCCGTCCTGGCGATGGTTCAACAATTGCCTGCAACAAATCAAATGAAATAACAACACGGTTCCAAACTCATTTACATTTACTGAAATAAGTCAAGGTCGTGGCCTTTGTTCCACTCAGCCAAAGTAGTGTCACTCTCGACTATAGTCGGCCCTGACTTGAAATATGGTCGCCTCCTGATCCAGGTGGATATTGGTGGCCACCCACCAATTCCACTTGGACCCCCACCATTGCTTCTTTCAATTTTTCAGTTTCCTTAATTGTAGCACAGTTTACTATTTTTAGAAGTTTTTCAGGTCCTAAATTTCCGGAGTCGTTTAGAGGCCATAAAC